>QFEG01000469.1:19877-34354 GCA_003316055.1 Boletus speciosus | reverse complement strand
AGCCTCCGTAAGTCATGAAGGTTCTACCTGCTGGTTTAATTGTTTCAGACTCGGCCTGGCACCGACCCCAGTAATTTTTTCTTTGCTGCTTGCATTGCCATATTTTGTTTCGCCCAGGTAGAAGACGCTCTGCACGTCCACCGCCACGCCCGCTCCTCCTTTTCCACCGCCGCCTTCGCCCAGCTCACCGGGGAACACATATATGCGCGACTTGGCGCTGAGAAACCTCCCCGAGGTCATCGTGTGGGAACCGCGCACCCGCGATAGACGCAAGCGCGTCATGTTACATCTGCCACCACTCAAGCTCCAGCTGAACGGCAATTATCCGTCTGGTGCCGGTGTGTCTCAGTCCAACCACGCAATTCCGGCGCGGATGCGTGGTAGGAATGAAATCGTATGAATGGATTCCTGCCCCGCCTCTTGGAAAGGAGGAAGTCGTGACAGCCATATATGTCAAGGGTATATGGCAAATAACCGTTGCTGAGCTATATGGGATCGCGGTATCGTCGGAGTTAGTGTGAATCCTAAGATGCCCGCGTTCGACCCTTACCTCCCCTTCGCGAGCCGTGATGGCTTCATCATCTGTAGCGGGAGGTTCCAGGCCAATATACTCAAATAGCGGGGCAGGGAATCTAATTGCCGCTCGATGTAGTTCTTTGAACCGTCGCAGATGTTGAGTGTGGCATGGACGAGTCGATGCCTGGATCGATGTCATCGCGTACGTTTGATCTATTTCGTGGGCATCACTACTGACTGGGCTCTGACTCTAAACAGTCGCGCATGGTCTGCATTCGTTGTTGACACCCGTATGTGGCGGTATGTCGTATGCGATCATCTTGGTTGTCTACTAGGTTTGGATGTATAGCTCGCCCAGTACTCTGACCTTTGCGTCACGGTTCCGCCGCGTGATTTGAAGCGAATGCTCCAAGACGTCGAAGCAAATGGGAATGCCGAGATGTCTCAGAAGCCCAAGGTTGGTGTTCCTTTGAATACCGCTCTTCCATAGCTCACACCTCGAACAGCGTGTTTTGAAAGCGCGGTAGAACAAATCCCGAAGACAACGAACGAGCAGGCCCCTGACCACTCGCGAACGCTCGCCCCTGTACATTGTGTTATACCCTCAATCCACATATCCATCGTGTGTTCGGCCTCTCCCTCTCCCTCTCCCCCTTTCGCTCTCATGACCCTCATCCTCTCATCCTCTCTCCGCGCGCCTGAAATGTTCGCGTTAACCCCGACGCGCCGTGCCCCAACTATAGTTCTCAATCGGCAAAGCACACCCGGACCCTGGTGTGCAGTGGTTAGATCCCCAGTGCGTCTACGTCTCCGTTTCCTCGTTCCTGGGGCTAGTGACAAGTCCAGTGGGCCGAGGTCGCGGGTGCTGAGCTTCTCGGCAGAGAGAAGCAGGGAAAGACACACCCGTATTTGTGCAGTCAGTGTCAGCCCATCTACGCGCGTTGTTAAGGAGCCTCGTCGACGTCGACGTCCACGAGATCACCTATTCGTGATTCGGCAATGGCGTCACGTTCGTCTCCTGTTGGCATCCCTGACCTCCAATTCCTCACTTACGCTGTCCCCCCTCTTCCAGACACGCATACGCGAGTCACTTTTGGCTCAGCGAAGACTGGACGACGTACATTGAACGTCTCCTCCAACAGCGTCTCCATACACCCGCCCACCGCGGGTTTTCGTTCCTGATCGGACGCAAGGGGCTCGACGACGACCTGGCGCGGTATGCCGATCAGCCGAAATACCAGCGATTGCAGATTGAATTCGAAAAGGGGGAGGATCCAGACGACGCGTATAGCGATGTGCCGTATGAGAAGGGGGCGAATTTTTTGTTACATCTCGGTACGCCGTTTTTGAGTTCGGTCGTTCCGCGTCGTGTACTGAACAGATCGCTCGCGTCGGTCTGTCGATCTGGGGTGGGACAGAGAGGGAGTTGGGCGGGTTGGACGTGTTTTTGCCATATGTGAAACATTACGTGCAGCGGTTCATGGGGCAGAGTATCACGACGCAACAGTGGAAGGACGATTTGGTGGGGTATTTTAGGGATAACGAGGTGGTGAGCAAGGCGCTCGAGAGGATTCTATGGGACGTGAGTTGTTTCATTGACATAGAGGGAGGAGACCTGAGAACGAACGTATGACAGGAATGGCTCTTTGGCGAGGGTCTGACGCTCCCCGTCCCAGTCGAGTATGATATGACGCTCGCGTTCACGTCGTACGCGCTGGCGACGCGATGGGACAAGTCCCGCTCGACAGACGTGTCCGAGTTGGATTTCGGACCGGGGGACATGGCAGGTATGGATACGAACCAGATCAGTGTGTTCTTTCTTCCTTTTTTTTCTTGATGTTGATGTGTCCGCCCCGCCCCTCCCTTTGTAGTCGTCTTCCTCGAACGCCTTCAATCAGACTTGATCCCACCCCTCCCACACGCACACATCGACCACCTCGGTTCGGTATACGCGCTCACAGACACGCCCAACGCCGAGCTCCGCCTGCGGTTCTACCAAGTGGCGCTGCGAGACGCCGCGTCGAGCGCTGCGCGTGTGTACGCGCCCGACGCTGCCCAGTGGGTCGTCGGTGGGGACGGGACGGGTGTGGTCAAAGGCCGGATGAAATTTTGCAGACCTGTGTTTCGGGCAGTAGGGGGCGTCGATCGGGGGTTGGCGGTGAGGACATACGAGGCGCATCGGGAGGCGTTTCATCCGATCGCGCAGAGTTTAATCGAAAAGGTGCGTCGTGTGTGTGCATTTTCTTTGGGATGGGAACTGAGGCGAGGCGATGTTTGATGTATTTCTTTTTAGGATTTGGGGATATATACAGTGGTGTAGGATGGATTTCGGTTCTAAAGGGAATATCGAATTATCAGGGTTACGATGTAAAGATCTACGTTTCCAAAGGAAATCCAACCATGGCCGTCGCTCGCATCTCTGGGTCACCAGCACCCTCGCAAACGATCCCACTGCCTCATTGCACATGCACATGCACACGCAATGGTCCCCTCCTCCAGCAACGCCAATGCCACCAACCTCGCATCCGCACTACTTGAAATCACCCCACAAGTCTCCAAACACATCGTCCTTTTTCGACGCCGGCGGCTGCGCCGCAAACACCCCATTGTTACCGTTCGTACGCGCAGTACTACTGCCCCAAATATCAGTCGCATTCAACCCGTTGAACGCGTTGGTCTGGGTTCCACCAACGTTGCTCGCGCCCGTGGCAGCAGTGGCAGGCGCACCCCAAATGTTGGCAGATGGCGTCGTGTTGGGGAGGGTACCGGTCCATCCGGAGGAGACGCCCCATAGGCCAGTGCCATTGGTACCTATCATGCTGATCGGCTGCTGCGATTGTGATTGTGATTGTGATTGTGAGGGTGTATGCCCGTGGGAAGAGGCAGCACCAAATGCATCCCAGGACGCCTGCACGGGCGCAAACTGACCAAACGCGTTCGAGGGCTGGACAGACTGGGCCGGGGCAGGCGCAGCGGAAAAGAGGGAGAGAATGTCCTGTTTGACGTCTTTGGTAGGCGGTTGAGGTGGCGCGGTGGATTGCGAGAAGGGGGGCGCGGGCGCATGAAAGTCGAGCGAGAAGAGGTCGTCTTGGGGTTTTTGCTGTTGTTGGGGTTGGGGTTGGGACGGGGTCGTGGTCGTGGTCGGGGACGAGGATTGGGGTGCTTGAGAAGGTGCCAAAGGGACCTGGACGCGCCCGACGACGGCGGCGGAGAGAAGTTGTCGGGATTGAGAGTGAGAGTGGACTGTGCTTTGGCGAAACGTGCTTGGGGCATGGAGGGAGGTCGAGGCGGGGAGGGGTGCGGAGAGATTCGCGGTGGGTGCGTGCGGGTGACGGGTGGAGGTCGGCGTCGGTGCGGAGTTGTCCAAGAGCGGTGCGGCAGCAGCGGGGGGCACATCCCCGTTAGAAGCGAGCTGAGCGGGGCTATCGAGGACGGATGGATCCGAGGGGGGAGGACCGTCCCTGGCCCATCGCCGCGATTCGTATTTCGAACGAATAAAGGATTCCATTTTGCTGTGTGGAACGGGGGGGTAAGGAAAAGGGGGGGGAGACGTTCCCGAGTACGGAGAGGGACGAGACTTACTGGTCGGGAGGGATATGACCTGCTCTGAGATGGGCTTCCCAGTAGAGGTTTGCGCGACGGTTGCCCCATTTCTGGACGGACTGGGAGGGGTGAGCGACGGTGCGGGTTGGGAGGTGAAACAGGGTGAATACCTCCATCTGCTCGGGGGTCCACATGTCGAGATCGATGGATTTGATGCGGCTGATGTGCGTGCCCATCCCGCGGTGGATGCCTGAACACCGTATGCAGAGATACACCCCGCTGTAAAGTGCACGGAAATGAGTCTACGCGCAGAGACGACATGGAAAAACGAGTCCTCACAGGTTCCACGAAGCCCATCGAGGATCTGTGCATGCATCCGTGAGGATGGAGGAAAACGGAGAAAAAAAATGCAAGTGGTGTGCTCACCGTTGCGTTTGCAGTCTGCACAAAGCTTGTTGTCGGGTTGCTTGACGAGCTCACGAAGGGTCCTTGCGTTGCGCTCGGTAGTTGCCTTGTCTGGCTTGTACATCGTACTGGACATTGTCAGAGGATTGGAGTCCTCGTGTTCGATGTCAAAGGGATGCAGCCTGGGGCTGTGTTAGTACCGCGTTGTACGACACACTGCGCTTAGCCACGGGTTTTCTACTTTCTTCACGACGTCCACGACGAGCCCATCATGTCTTCACCAGCGGCCCGTGCTGAAGCTCGCAAAAAAGCCATTCTCAGTCGGGGCGGTGACCGTCTCGCAAAATTGACCACGTCAGCGCGCGGTCAAGATGCGCCAGCGTACATACACAACGGTGAGCCCGTCATCACCCCCTTTTGTTGGCCTGATGAGTCGACCCACTCGCGTCGTTGTAGATGTACCCGGAAGAGGGAGTGCTGCGTTCATCGGGGAAGAGATGAGCATGCCCCCTCCACCTCCCCCGCCAAAGGAGACGCCGAGGCCCCCGCCCCCGCCACCCCCCTTCATGGCCCAGCCCGATTCTTCCGCCTGGTCTGACGAACAACAGCACCAGTTCATGCAGGCACTCATGGGCAGCGCCCTCAACCCTGCTGCCTTCCCCCAATCGCAGTCGTCCCTGCCCCCGCCCACCACAGGCGATCCGTTCGCAAATATGATGGCGCAGTTGAGCAGGATGAACCCTCCCCAGGGCGGGGCTGCTGTAGGAAAGGCGCCCGCCCCACCTGCATCACCCAAGCCACCGACGCGCTTGCAAAAATGGATGTCACTACTGCATCTTGTGTGCATGTGGTGCCTGTTGGCGTTTTTCGTGCTGTGGAAGGAGCCGCAGGTGTTTGTCGAAAAGAGCGCGAGCACGGTTGAGGTAGCGTTTTGGAAACGCTGGCCCAGGTTGGCGACGCAGGGGCCGTTGGAGGGTGGTGTGTGGGGCGTGCAGGTCGTCGTAAGTGGTTTAGGCCTTGCGGATGTCGAGATTGCTGAGGTTACGTCTCGCAGCCCTTCTTTTGGGCGTTTATGACGCTGCAGGTGATGCTGCATTCATTGCGCATATTCAGCGGCCAGGTAAGTCGGAGGTTTCTTCTCGTATGAGGAGCGTGTGTTGACTTCACTTCGTCGCAGAACCAAATACAGCCTCCTGTCCTGCTGTCCCTCGCCCTTCCTCACCTTCCGCCACCATTGCCATCAATAATCACGAATGGGCTACGGTATCTCCGCATGGGAAGTGCATTCATGGACGACATTGCCGCTATTGTGTTTGGTATTGGGATGATCATATTGATCACGTCCTGGGTTGCGGACTAAGAGACTTTTTGGTCTGTCACACTTTAAAAAGCTTTTTCACAACGTGCAGGTTACCGTAGTGTGATTATGGTAATAAACAATCTACTGCTCAAGGATGCGGTATCAAGGAAGAATCGCCGCAGCTCCCGCCTTGGGTCGACTGGGCGCATTAAGCATGTCCTGGACCTGTGCCTCCAGCTCCTCCGGAGACGAGGCCTTTGCCGTAGTGACCTTGCGCCGTTTTGTGATCTGCGCGAGCTGTTCCTTTTCCTCACCTGGCAGGATGGGGTGGCCAGCGGCGAGCGCGGCGGATTTGTACGCTTTCCACGGGTCACCACCTGCGATATCCATGAGTTCCTTGGCGATGGACGTCGACCACTTGTTTGACATGTCAATCATCGATGTCGTCCCGTCTTCTATCAATACGCGTCGAATCCACGAGTTCAGTTGAGCAAAGGCACCCAAAAAAAATTAGATAGAAAGTGAAAGAGAAGTGGGAAAGGGGGGGGAGGAACTCACGAAACTCGATCGTCGCTTGGGGTGCCCAGCGTTCGTCGCGGGTCTTTGGGACTCTGTTGACGGCGATCTCGAGGAGAGGATTAGCCCAGCGTATTCGAGGCAGCTCCTCCTTGACGAAATGTCTAGACACGGGCGTCAGCATCTCCATTCCTATAGGACAGACACGACGCAGCTCACCGTGCACCCATGTGGTCGTTCCTCGCTGCATACGTCAAATTGATGCGACGGAGCCCGTTGAGCGCGAGTCGTGGGCCTGCGTTGAGATGTTCGAGAATGCGAGAGAGATGGGAAGGGGGTGGGATGAACTTTCCGCGTCGGCGGGGCATGGTGCGCGTTCGTCGTCGTTTAGCACGGTCGACGTTCTTTAGCCTGAGAGGCTTTCTGGGGAGCGTTAACGTTGTTTGGTTGTGTTGACTTCACAAGGCGTTGCCTGCCTTTTTGGGGTAGACGTAACAAGGTAAAGTATATGACTAGGATTTGGCCAAGCTCGCACTCGAAGCACCGCCGGAGGCCGGGGCGCTACTGACTGCGTGTAGTGGACTGTTATCATGATTTCCTATCAACCCGTGCACCGTTGCGAAACACACAACTTTTTGTCATCGTGGGGGCTTCGTGCTGTCCACAATGACTACTTGTTCAGCTGGTGTCAGCGCACGGGAACAAGAAGATGACTGGTATGCACTGGATGATATATAGAGACAAATGGTGGATACAGTAACAATAATACTAAAATAATCAAAGTAGATTTTATATAGGAGATAGGACATGCGCCCGTTGTAGCCAAGGACGATGTGCATACACCCTAGTGTGGGTACGCTGACTTAGAGAATCCTCATATTTCGTGCAACGTTGTACGAATAAGTGCCCGTTACGGCTTCGGACAATATACATACTTTCAACGTTATCCACAACAAAAAGAATTGTTCAAATCGAGTTGCCTTGGCATCCAAACACTCTACACCATGCTAGTTGGTGGTAGAGTCGGTGTACATCGTCGTGGCAAAACCAACGCGTTGATTGGTGGTGTCAAAGACGCTGTAGAAGCGTTGACTACGCAGCGGACATGGTGAGGGGGAGGCCTATCAACAAACAAACTGGATGACGTACAGGAAACCATATCCAACGAGGAAATCGAAACCAGTACTACCAGACGGCCAACCTAGGTCGGCGAAGACGAGGTATATTGCACTGGAGTTCCCTCCGACGGCCGCGTTCAATGAACGGGGCCAGATCTGTGCGTTTGGAGTGAGATCATAGATGGTATTTCCGACGTTGAACGACAACGGTTTCAGGTTGGCATATTGAGCAGAGTCAATCATCAGGAGGTTGTTGTTCGGATCCAAAGTTGCACCCGTCAGGGACTGGTATGCTTGGTACGCATCTGCAGGTTCCCATATAAGAGGTCGGCGAGTGGTCAGTCAATTCAACATGTCACGCACCCGAAGCGAGGAGAATTAGGGTAGTGCCGGTGTCGACGATACCAGCGGTCGACGGCAGGATAGTGGTTCCAGCATAAGAGATCGACAGGTCAATACCCCAATAAGCCGATGCAGGGAAGGTCGTCGTGATTGGAACGTAGTTCACCGCGCTGGTGATGGCGGAGCTGTCATAGCCACCAAACGTGAGTTTCCCATTACTATCAGGTTCGGAAACTGGGGCAAAGAAGACGCCTAGTACTTCCTGTGCTATCTTTCCCTGAGTGTAAAGATTGTCTGTAACGGTTGGGACTTGGAATGTGTTCTGGACAGTATTATTGGTCAACCTAATAGGACCGAGACCAAGAACACCATCGGCACTAAGGAAATTCGCGACAACTAACGCAATACCGATGGATTGTTGACCGATTACCAAGGAAGAAGTGAGCGTGACAGTATCGAGCCACTCTTCTCCATAGAGTGACGCAGAACCATATATCACGGACTACAAACATCTGAGAATCAAGTAAAGGCTTAAGAGCATAAAGGCATACGACTGTATTGTTAGTGTTGACACTGAAGTTGGTGGGAACAAATGGCTGACTGGCTCCAATCCATGTGTTAGAACTCCCGGTATCAACCACAAGAGTGTCTGAAAAATCCTTCAGCTTGGCAGTTTATAGACACGAGTAAATGATAATCGTACGGTATGTTGGAGGGGTCCCAACTCCGATCTCGGCCGTGTAGGAAAATATTTTGTTCGGGATATTGACTGCCCATGGTTCACTGCTGGTGAGTGTGCCGACCATGGATTGTACACGAGCCAGATCCATCTGAACAACATCGCTGACACCGGCCATATTGATCTTGGTGGACATTGCGAGGCTAGCCATGCCAGTATCACGGGTGAGAGGGCTTGCATGTACGGCACTCAAGGAGAACAGCAGTAACAACAGCAGGGACATATTGGGGGTGTTGTTGATGCTGAGGGGAATGAAATCACCATGGTATGTCTTTTAAGGTATTACGAGCGTAGCGACTCGGGGAAAGTACATACTGATATTGCATCCAATGTTGGGTCCGATGATCGACGTCAAATGTTGTGCCATATGCTACTCCGATATTACCTCAGTTCTTGGGTGGAGCGCGATCTAGTCAGATTAAGTTAGTAAGTCAAGTAGGCCGGAAATCCCCGCTACGTAAGTAGTGGGGCTCGCACATCTTTTTGCGAGCCCAGTTAAATGATTTGGTGTCAGCCTGACACTATCGTTCCTCTGCTTGTCAAATTCCTACCCTGTGGAGCACCAGGTGACAGATGGGCTTGTCTCGTGATCCAATTGATATAATGGGTGCAAACGTGAATTTCGATGAGCCTCACTTCGACGAGTCTATATATACTTAGGCGGTAAATTTGGGGTCTCTTTCTGTCGTTCACCCGCTTGCTTGTCTACTGCCATCGCTCGTCATGTCGCTCAATGGTAATGCCGTTTCTGTGGTTCATTCGACATTATGTTGCTTTCTGAGTCAGTGCAGTCACGCTGGGTATGTGGTCGATCGACTGAGGACTGTTATAATATGTGTCGGCCGAGAGTGTGTCCATTCGACTGCTGTAGGTTAGACAGCGAGCAATTTGAGAGCATCGGCCCGCCTCTCTGTGGCAACATCAAGCCTGGTTAGACCCCGCAGCGCACAACATGTTGCTAAGTTAGATACGTAGCGCTGGGTCTTGCCACATTGAGCCTGCTAACTTTTCGTAACAGATGCCAAGTAGAGCAAATCCAGCTCCTCTCTGTAGCCTTACCACATAGCCGCCAATCTCCACCACTAAATCGTTAATGAGATACTCTCAATGCGCCACTCAACGAGCATCAAAGGAAGTTTGGGATAGTAACCTTGCTACGTGATTTATCCTGTGGCGTCTAATCAGTCCCTGCGTAGGAATAATTCAACGGTTTTTGCGACCGCTCGCTAAGATATGTTCAACACCGCATTCGATCGTCCATCGATGAAAAGGACTCACTCGCTTACGTTTACCTTCAGCCATCCACAAGGGTCCTTCATTTGTAGCATCCGGTCTCTCTGGGGGATGGGAAGGAGATCGACGATTGCAGGCTCGTGCGACTTTCCGGAGTGTCGATCTGGCTTATGCGAAGCCGGGCTCTTGTTACTCATTCTCTGTCGCCACCTTTTGAATATCGAAATGCCCTGGGGTGACTCGACAGTATTGAGATTTCCCTCTGGAAGCGTCTCTGAAGTAGAGGGCACGGGTAGGACATCTGACTGCGATATAGCATGCGATGGGCCTGGCGGCAGTGGCTCGGGAGAAGAGGCCAATGACTTGCCGCCATCCACCAGCAAGTTCCTGGATGCTCTCGAGAGCGAGAAAATCTCGGTATCGAGGCCGAGGCCTTTGAGGATGATGGTGCAATCACCGCAGAAGGTGGTCGACGACTCCGGCAGGGTTAACGTGGAAGCAAGAGAAGAATGGAGTGATCACAAACCTCGTCATAATTGAACTCGGGAGCAGGGGTGCTGGACAGCACCTCAACCTATGCCATCGTGAGAACTCGCTTCGACTGAACGAATGAACTGATACCTCGAGGAGATCACCGCCATCTTCGTTGTGTCTCCCGGACCGGAGTGGAGTGGATTTCGCAGGCTGTTCCTGTTGGACGTAAACAGTGACAGGCCCATCAGCGCAGCTGTTTTAGTGATGGAATGGCAAAATCCTACGGGATTAGTGTGACGTGGATTGTTGTCATGGCCACCAGATGTCAAAGGTTGATTGTCATATCGTACGTTGGGAGCAGATACCTACATCTATAAGTTAGCGGATGACGGCGGGGGAAAGTAGAACTGCCGACGCTTTTCTCGCGTATTTCGTCTGATTCGGCTGTCAGCTCAGTCGACGCTCTTTTCGCCTGTTGCGTTTGTCGGGTAAAATCCACTAGCGCTTTCACCCGGGCTGTTGTGCCTTCGGCACAATTATGCGATTTTTATTGGATAGAGTTCATTCATGCTATTGTGCCTTCAGCACAATCATGTGAGTTTTGTTGGATAGAGTTCATTCATGCTGTTGTGCCTTCAGCACAATCATCTGAGTTTGTTGAAGAGTTCTTAAACTTTGTTGAAATCTCTAAGTATATGTTTTCTTCTTCAAGTTGAATAGCAATGTTGTTACAAAGTATAGTACAAATCATATTTTCAAGTTTCTAAATACTTCATTCCAAACTACATTTGTAACTTTGATATCTTCTTGATCATCAGGAAATAGAACCTTGATATTTCTAGGATGGATACAACATGAAAGTGTCACATACAGCTGTTTATGAGAGAAAACAGGTGACCTCAAGTTGATACCAACATGTTGTAGTGTCTGTCCTTGTGACTTATGGTCATAGCATAGGCCAGGTGGACAGGAAATTGCAACTGATGAAATGGAACAGCAGAATCCTCCAAACCACTGTCAAGAGCCATGTGAGGAATAAAGACCATATCATTGGCATTGACATTGCCTAACTGCTTGTTGCTCTTGCTGTCCATGCTCCTCCTCTTCTTGCTGCTCCTGAATAAGTCTTTGATAATCTAGCTCCTGTCTTTGCAATGCTTGATGCTGCTCCTCAGAAACTCTTTGATGATCTAGCTCTTGTCTTTGAAATACTTGTTGTTGCTCCTCCATGATTCTCTGGTGATATAACTCTTGCTGATGCAATGCCTCTTGATGAAATATCCTAAGCCTTTGTTGATGCTCCATTTCTTGCATCAGTAATAGCTGTTGCTGCAACTGCAATTGGTGATGATGATATTGCTGCTCCTGTTGTAATTGTTGTACTCTTATAAAATGCTCATGTTGTTGTTGTTGTTGCTGAACTTGCTGATATCTCTGGTTTTCTGCCTCATGTTGAAAATGAACAACATGTTGTGGATTTTGTGGAAGAGGCTGAGCAGGACCAGGATCAGAATACAGTTCAGAGGAGCAATTTTGTCTTTGATTGCATCACCTGTTATGAGTACAATTGAATCCTTCCAAAAGTCGAGCATTGTAATCTATCCAAGCACCTATTTGAGAGAAATTTTGAGACTGTGGAGGGGGTGGTACAAATGCTTGATAGGATTGTTATTGATTTGGCAGCATAGGTGGCTGAGGAAAGAGTGGCAACATTGGATGTGGAAATGGTGGTGGTGGTGGTGGTGTTGGCACATCATTAGGAGGAGACATATGATTCTGGTATATACGTTGCATGTCATGATGTGCAATCTGATGACAGGGAATTCCAGGATATCAATCAACAGAAACAGGAGGATGAATCTAGAATTCAAAGTTAGCTTTTAAATAATTATGATATATCAAAATAACCTCACCATCAAAGCAGCAGGTATTGGTTGTATTACAGAATGAGGACGACAACAGGAAGGAGGAGAACCAAGCAGACGTTGATCACATTCAGTTTGGCAAGCAGCAGATTGGGCATGTTGGGGGGAGGTGAGAGGTGAAGACCTAAGCAAAAATTTATACAATATGTCAATAAAGGATGCATGTAGAAATACCTACATTCTCAGTCAAAGATTGAAGATTGAAGATATGACACAGTCCAGATAGGGCAAAATCCAGGTCCAAGTGGAAAAGTCCAAGTCCAAGAGAAAAGATCCAGATCCAAGGGAAAATGTCCAGATCCAAAGAGGAGGGTCCAGATATGGCTGGGTCTTCAGAAAAGTAGTCAAGGATGCACACCAATCACTCTGTTTTACACAGCAGTGCCAAGAGTTCACTAAAAGGCAACCAGGACGGGAGTATGACAGAGATAAAGGCAAAATGCCTAAGACAAAGTGAAAGGTAACAGCAAGAATGAAAAGCCAGATCAAAGACCTGTCAGTCTCCTTGATAGCCTCCAATCAAGTCTCTGCTCTGTAGTGCTATCAGAGATCTCAGGACAACCAGCAAACACACAGAGTTGAATTTGTGAAGCCAGGTAGTAGAGACTTGATCACACTTCTTCCTAACCAACTGGTTTTCACACTTGGCACACTATAGTGAAGCAGAGATCAAGTGCCTAATCCAAAGACTTACACTTTCACTCTTGAAAAGTCCTTATCAACTGTCAGATCTGTTATCAGATGACAGCCAGAACATCAATCAGATGGTATTAAACTTACAAAGAACAATCAGAGACTTCAGATATGGGCAGGTGCAGCAAAGGTGTGGATGAATTGTGTCAATTGTGTAGACACAGTGTAGAATATGAGGAATTGCAGTAGTAGTCGGGTTGTCATGCAGTTGAGCAACTCCAACATGGTCAGGCATTTCACATATGGAAAGCGGCTGTGCTACCACCCTAGTACTGAATGGACAACAGATTCGCTGCAAGCAAGCCACATGGTTTTTGATGCATAAAAAAGGAAATACATGTGGGACAGCTGCCATAGATGAAACACCTGAAATACGCAAAATAGCCGAAATATGTGAGAAAAGCATTGGATAAGTGTCATCACAAAGAGGTTCACATGCGTTGTCTGCTAACTTTTAGATTCATATTTTTGCTTCCACCATGTGTATTTCCTTTTTTGTCCACCAAAAACCATGTGGCTTGCTTCCAGTAAATCTCTTGTCCGATAATGCTCACATACCATGGTAGCTTACATAACACTTTCCAGTGCATGGGAATCCTTGGAACTCAGAATGCTTGAAATGGGTCCTCCACAGCATGTTGAAGTTTCTCAACTGCATGATGACCTGAGTACTGCAATTCCTCACATTCTACAGTACAATTCATTCCCATCTTTGTTCTGTAAGTTAGATTGATGTTCTGGCTATGATCTGATAACAGATCTAACAATTGACAAGGACTTTTTAAGAGTGAAACTGTAGGTCTTTGGATTAGACACTTGATCTCTGCTTCACTATAGTGTGCCAAGTGTGAAAACCAGTTGGTTAGGAAGAAGTGTGATCAAGTCTACTACCTGGCTTCACAGATTCAACTCTGTATGTCTCCTGGTTGCCACTGAGACCTCTGATTGCACTACAGAGTAGAGATTGATTGGAAGCTGCCAAGGAGACTAACAGGTCTTTGATCTGGCTTTTCATTCTTGCTGTTATCTTTCATTTTGTCTCAGGCTTTTTGCCTTTATCTCTATCATACTCCTGTCCTGGTTGCCATTTAGTTAACTCTTGGCATTGCTGTGTAAGAGAGAGTAAATAGTGTGCATCCTTGACTACTTTTCTGAAGACCTGGCCATATCTGGACCCTCCTCTTTGGATCTGGACATTTTCCCTTGGATCTGGACCTGGACCTGAACTTGGATCTACCTTCTGGACTTGGATCCTCTTTTTGGATCTGGATTTTTCTTTCTTTGATTCTGGAGTTGAAGTATTTGCTTTAGAATGTATGTATTTTCAGATTCTTTGTTGATATTTCATATGAAATTCATATTAGGTCTTCTTCCACCTCTCCTCGACGTGTTCAAAGTGCTGCTCACCAGGCTGAACATGATCAATGTCAGCTTGGTTCTTCTCCATCCTGTCATCAACCTTATGCTGTCCCTACTGCTTTGGTGGTGAGTTTCTTTTCATGTATTCTTAATATTCAAAGGCCAAACATGATTTCTAGATTCATCCTTCTGTTCCTGTTTAGCAATATCCTACAATACTCTATCATCAGATTGCACATCATGACATGCAACATACATACTGCAACTAGACATCATCACCACCACCACCACCACCACCACAACAACAACAACAA
>QFEG01000469.1:0-19860 GCA_003316055.1 Boletus speciosus | reverse complement strand
ACAACAACAACAACAATTTCCTCTTTCAATACTCTATCCCTTTGCTCAACCATCCATGCTGCCAAATCAGCAGCTACCCTATCAAGCATTTGTACCACCTCCTCCACAGCCCCAAAATTTTCCTCAAATGGATGCTCAGGTGGATTACAGTGCTCACCTTTTGGATGGGTTCAATTATACTCATGACAGGCAATGCAACAGAAGACAAAATCGTTCTTCTGGAGTTTATTCTCATTCTAATCCTGGGATTCCTACTTCTAATCAGCCATTTCCACAAATCCCACAAATTCACCAGCATGTTATCAATTTTCAACATGAGGCTGAGAATCAGAGATATTTGCAAGCTCAGCAGGAACAGGAACAAGAACATTTTATGAGATTGCAACAGCAACAGCAGCAGCAGCAACATCATCATCAAATGCAGTTGCAGCAAGAGCAGTTCCTCAGATAAGAAGTAGAGTGTCAATGGCTTTTGGAGCATCAAAGGGAGGAATTGAGACAACAAATGTTACATCAGCAAAGAGTTGCTGAGAAGCAGCAAGAGGCAGTGCAACAACAAGAGCTAGATCACTAGAGAGTTGCTGAAGAGCAGCAACAAGCAATACTAAGACAGGAACTATATCACCAAAGAGTTGTTGAGGAGCAACAGGCATTGCTAAGACAGGAGCTTCATCATCAAAGAGTGGCCAAGGAGCAGCAACATGCATTGTTAAGACAGGAGCTTTAATATCAAGGAGTGGCTGAGGCACAGCAACAAGCATCACAAAGACAAGAGCTTCATCATCAGAGACTTCTTCAGGAGCAGCAACAAGAAGAGCAACATGAGGATCAAGAGTGCCAAGCAGTTCAGTAGATGCAATAGCTTTCTCAAGCCTTGCTTGCACAGGCTTTAAGAGAATATAGCCAGCACTCAGCAGAGCAGTATGAACAAGGAGTGAAGTATTTAGAAACTTGGAAATATGATTTGTACTATACTTTGTAATAACTTTGCTGTTGAACTTGAAAAAGGAAATATATACTTTGAGATTTCAACAAAATTAAAGATTTTTTAACAAACTTGCAAGATTGTGCTGAAGGTACAATAGCATGAATGAACTCTATCCAACAAAACTTATATAATTGTGCTGAAGGCACAACAGTGTGAATAAACTCTATTTAATAAAAATCGTATGATTGTGCCAAAGGCACAACAGCATGAATAAACTCTATCCAATAAAAATTGCATGACTGTGCCGAAGGCACAATAGCCTGGGCGAAAGCACTAGTCTTAAACTGAGCAGCCAACATCGGGCCTCAAAACTTACCCATCGCCTCTTTTGCCTCTCTTGGCTCTCTCGATAGTGCAGCTTAGTTCACTTACCTTACAAGTCAATACATTTTTCCATGTGGCTTGCCTCCTGCTTGCCTTCCCTGCCATCCGTTCACCAGCCTGATGACTGATCATAACACAGCCACAGTGTGAGCATGCGAAATCAACTGATCACCATCTGATCACCATCTTTTCTCTCAACTCAAGACAACTCTCTCAATTCCACACCTCCTCTCACATCTTTTATCGCTCTACCACATGATTCACAGCGTTAAGTGGTGCCTCAGGTCATTATCTAAGATTTTGTTTTCTTTTTCCCTCACTGCCTTTAGAGGAGCCCCTTGGAAGGGTAGAATTGTGTCTTGATTACATAGTGTTTTCTTAGTCCACTCCTTTGAGGGTGATTAGCCCACGCTGGGGTCATGCCCGGTTTATGAAGGACAACTAGGAGCCACTGTGGTTGTGCAGTCCCAGGCTAAGTCTATGTAAAGTAACTATCTTAACTACATACATATATACTTTGGTTACAACAAGGATAGTCCAGGTTGGCTGTTGACTGGATATCCTTCTGATAAAGTGTGACTTTGTGTTTGATGTAAGTAATCCATGCAGCCTTCTTTTATGTAGTGTAATTGATGTTTCACTTTAACATCAGGGCTTCTCCTCCAACTTCTTCTCAAAGTGCATGGAATGCTGGTTGCCAGGCTGAATGTGATCAGCATCAAATTGGCTCCCCCCCTTCCCATTGCCATCCAGGTCCTCCTCCTCAGATGGCTCAGAATGTTTCTGATGCTCTAAGGGTAGGTTATTATGTACATGTTGTGTATCTATCATGCATACAGCATTTATTGAATATTTCAGAACCATCCTCCTGTACCTGTTGACCAATATCCAGACATACCACATCATTTGATTGAGTGTCATGATGTTCAAAGGATGCATCATCTACACTCACCACCTCCACCACCGATGTTTCTAACCAATTTCCAGCCACTTTCACCTTCACCTCATTTCAATCATTCTATGCCACCTCCAATATTTCCACCTGCTCCTTCACCTGACATCCCTCTGATTTATCAACCATTTGTGCCACCACTTCAACAACCTGCTCTTATTTCTCAAAGGAGCATTTTGGATCATAAAGTGGATTACAATGCTAGATTGCTAGAAAACTTCGATGCTTCTTATCAGAATCAGCGCAACAGGGGATCATCTCATCATCATTCTGCTGTTCCTCAGTCTACTAATACTCAAATTCAACAACAAAGGCAGTTGGAGCTACAACAAAGGCAACAGAGGGAACAACAAAGGCTTTTTGACCTTCAGCTGACATTACATCGGCAAATGGAGCATCAAAAACAGTTGAAATGGCAATGACAAGAGGCACAACGTTTGCAAGAATTAGATCAGCAGCGACTATTATTAGAGCAACAACAGATGGAACAGCAAAGACTATTGGAACAACAGCAACAACATGCACTACATCAATGAGAGGAGATGCATGAAGTTTAAGAGCATTTGGCTATTATACAACTATTTCAAGCATTACATTCACAAGCCTTGGATGAATATAGTCAACACTCAGCAGAACAATATGAGCAGGATCAAGCAAGACAGCAGCAAGCTTTGGCTCATTCTACTAATACTGATTCTGCTCCAGGATCTTTGAATTCAAATAGAGCTCTAGCCTCTAATCTAAATCCTACTCCAAATCCAAGTCAAGATCCTGATCCAGGCTCAGAGTTAGACTCAGGCTCAGATGCATCTCCTCCTTCATCTCCACCACCACCATTACCACCACCATTACCACCATCTCCAGATCCAAATTCAGATCCTGATTCAGATCCTGATCTTGAATCAAATACCAATCCTCATCCAGCCCATTGTATTCCTCCTGGTGCACACTGAATTTAAAAAGAAGATTTGCCAATACAACAATGCTCTAGCATTTACTTCTGTTGGTGTGGACATCAATGATCATGCTATCCAAGAATCTGGCCCAGCATTTTTCTGTGTTCATGGTGCACTTCATCATCTCATGGGAGCTCTGATGCCAGCAGATGGAGTTCAACCCACCTATGCTCAGCTCTACATCTATGATCCACAGGAAGCAAATGAAAGGTGTATTCAATGCAATCCTCTTCTTAATTCTGGGATTTTGCTAGATCTCTCCACCACTTTGAGTGCATCTCATCCATATGCTGAAGTATATAAGCAAGCTTATAAGATCATGAGGGTTAGTTGTTTGATACAAAGTCCAATTCTAACAGATCAACTTATAATGACTATATGTACAGGCAAAGCCTCCAGAAGAGCATACAGATGTCCACATGCAAATTCATTTGCAATAGGGTGATGATGCAAGACAATACAATCTCCCCACTATTGATGAAATAGCTGCAATTGTTCCTGGAGATGGTTCCAATCCACAAGTCAGGTCTCACCATGATATCATTGTATGTTTGCAAGGTGGTGGCCTACATCGCATCAGCAATCTACATCCATCCTATCTTCCTCTCCATTATGTTCTCTTTTTTCCACATGGAGAGGAAGGATGGAATTTGGATATTCCTTTGCAAAATCCTAATGGCAATCCACATCGCTCCAAGAAAGTCACTCAACTCCTTTGGTATGCATATAGATTGCATGTGTGTTCTCCTCAAATAGAGCCACAAAATATCTTCAAGGGTGGCAGACTTTTCCAACAATTGGTCTGTGATGCCTGGGCATCAATAGATCAATGCAATCTTACTTGGGTTACCAACAATCAGACCAAGCTTAGGGCTGATTTGTATCAAGGATTATGAGACCACTTGGGTCATGATGATGCTGGTCAGGACATGGGTCAAGTTGGACATGTCATTTTACCTTCCAGTCACAAGGGTGGAACTTGCTATATGCAACAACTCCTTCAGGACTCTTTGGCCATTTGTCATGAATATAAAAAACCTGACCTATTTCTCACCATGACTGCCAATGAAAGCTGGCCAGAAATTAGTCAGAATCTTCTTCTAGGTGTGTAGATGTATTCAATTTCATATTACAAGCCTAACCACTGATCATACCATACATATGTAGGTCAGAGTACTGTGGATAGACCTGATCTGGTTGCTCGAGTCTTTCATGCCAAACAGCAAGCTCTTTTGAAAAAGATTCATGATGGCTACTTTGGACATGTGGCTGGCTTTGTATACACCATTGAATATCAAAAGCAGGGTCTACCTCACATGCACCTTCTGATCTTTCTGGAGGAGCAAGACAAAATTCGAAATATGGAGTAAATTGATGGTGTTATTTCTGCACAAATACCTGATCCCAACATCCATCCACAGCTGCACTCAGTTGTCACTAGATATATACTTCATGGTCCCTGCTCTCCTCAAAGATATATTGAACAGAATATTTGCACAATGTGTTTTCCCAAAGCTTACTCTCCTCACACCATCATCAAAGAAGATGGATATCCTGATTATGCTCGCCCTAAGAATGGAAGGACTATTGAAAAACACCAAGATGTCTTTGACAATAGACATGTAGTTCCTTATCCCAGAGAGCTATTGGTGCAATTCAACTGTCACATCAATCTGGAAGTTTGTGGCTCCATCAAAGCTGTCAAATATATCCATAAATATATCTATAAGGGTCCAGATATGCTACCATCCAAACACAGGGCTATGATGAGATTTGTTCCTACTTGGATGCAAGATACATCTCCTCCACCCAAGCATGTCATAACATTTTTGAATTCCCCATGCATATGGAATGGCCAGCTGTCTATCGTCTCCCAATTCATTTGCCAGGTCAACAGTCTGTTGTCTTTTGTGCTGATGCTCAAATTGAACAAGTGGTCAATAATGCCAAGGATACTCACTTGCTTAGATGGTTCAAAGCAAATCAAGATCCTGATCTCATTGCTGCTGGAGCACATGACTATCTCTATCAGGAGTTTCCAAAGAACTTTGTCTGGGATCAACACAATGCTGTATGGAAAATTCACCAAAGATACAAGGCTATTAGATGCATGTATTCTGCTTATCCCAATCAAGGAGAAATCTTCTACTTGCATCTTTTGCTTACTGTGGTCAAAGGTAAAATCAATCATGATGAAGATATAACATCTTATTTACATATTTCATTTTTATAGGTGCCATCTCCTATGAAAATCTTCACACTATCAATGGTTATCTTTATGATTCCTTCAAAGAGGCATGCCATGCATATGGTCTCTTGCAAGACGATAGAGAGTGGCTGTGATGTCTTCAAGAAGCTGCTCACTTCAGCATGGGCTTTCAGCTGCAGTATCTATTCATCATCATTCTGGTCCATTGTGCTCCTGTGGATCCTCACCTACTGTGGGAGGCATCCAAAGATAATCTCTATGATGATTTATGACATCACCTCATCAATGTTCTTCATATTCTTGAATCCACCCAGGATCAGATTTATGACTATGTATTGCATCTCATTGCCCAAGATCTTAAAAGACATGGCAAATGCCTACAGGACTTTCCACACATGTCTTTACCACATGGAAATTGGAATCATCAGGAAGGAAACTGTTACACCAGGTAACAATGTGACATGTTCCCATATAATCCCTGTTGGATTATAGGACTAGCAGGACTTGAGGGGAAAATACCTCCAGAGGCCCAAAGATTCCTCTGACTGGGGACCAACTGCTAGCTTTATGTAGAGTCCTCTCATTATCTCTACGACCAATGGCAGAGTCTCAGGTTTACCATGGTGGCACAATCTTCTAAGAAAGAAAGGCAGACCGGATGCGGAGGCCAGAGACCGGATACTCTGGGCTTACATGGCCTATATGTAGAGTGTCTTTGGTTGCCTCTACAACCAGTGGCAGAGTCCTGGATTTCCTCAGCTAGTGGTGAAGTCCTAGCCAGTATGGGGCAACCTCTGTTGGCATTGGCATTGATGTTGCCAAAGCTTTAGAAGCTGAGTGCGGCAATGATGCCACATAAGTGCATAATGATAAGAAGGATGATCACGAGCACTAGGGCAATCACCACCAGAGTAGGGGCTTCTAAGGTGAAGTGGAACCAGGTAGCTGGCGAAGGCTTGTAGATTACACAGAAAGAAGTGTAGATCTAGGTTAGGATTTACATGAAGGGCCAGTGTCCCTATTTATAGGCCTCACCCATCTAAGGCAGGCTTTCTATCAAATATAGTAATCATAAGTCGCAGACAAAGGATTACTATAAGGGGATCCAGGCATCAGTCAAATGAGAAATAGGAACACTGGGCTATGTATGAGAGAACACAGCCAAGGAGGCAGCGTCTGTGATTGGGTCAAAGAGGAAGGAAGCATATATCAATGAAATAGAAAGGGAAAGGTGGTGTCCTGACTGAATGGGTAGCTTCCTAAAAAGGAAGTTATGGGTAACTTCCTAAAAGGGTGAGTCCGAATGGGACAATGCTTGAGTCAGTGTAGTGGGGGAATCCCTGGTCCGAGTTGAAGAATAGGTCGTCCCATAGTCCTACAGGAGGTGAGGGAAGGGGAAAAGATGTACCCCCTTCGGTAACTGTAACAGAAACCAGCTTATCAATGAACAATGGCAATACAATATATAGGAGTTGCAGTAATTTGTTCAAAGAAGCATACCTACCCTTAATTCTTAACAGACTACTCTTTATGATGCAGTCATGAATAGTGTCATCAATTCTCTTGGATCTCCATTCTTTCTTCATAGTGGTGGTGGTTGTGGCAAAACTTATTTGGCAAGCATCATTGCTGCTTCTATTCATGCAAGAGGTGAAATTGTCCTTTGTATTGCTTCAACTGGTCTGGCTTCTCTTCTACTCCCCAGTTGTCATACAGCCCATTCACAATTCAAAATTCCCATTTCTATTCATGAACAAAGTACTTGCAACATCAAAAAGGATGATCTTACTCATCAACTCCTTCAGCAAACCTCTCTTATCATTTGGGATGAAGCTGATTCTCAACATCATTTCATTCTGAAGTCTGTTGATCATACTCTGCATGACTTGCTCAGCATAGATCACCCTTTTGCAGGAATCACTGTACTGCTTAGTGGAGACTTTGGACAAACTCTGCCTGTCATTCAACATGGATCAAGAGAGCAAATTGTGACAGCCACTCTCACATACTCAAGTCTCTGGCCTAACATCACTATTCACTATCTTCATCAAAATATGCACTTTGGCCAAGATTCTGAATCTGATGCATGGGCACAACAGCTTCTTCACATTGGTGTGACTGATGGAGATCTCATACTTCCTGCACACATGCATTGTGGTGATAATATGTCTTCCTTCATCAATGCTATCTACTCCTAGCTCCTCATTGGAAACCAGCAGATAACAGATCAATACTTTCTGGATTGTACAATTCTCAATCCTAGGAATGTCCAGGTTCATAAAATCAATTCCACCATTCTCAACGCTGCTGCACCTCAACAAAAATTCACCTATCTTAGTGCAGATTCAATCACTGATTATGAATATGATGATGTATTGCCAGAGGTTCTCCACACTTTCAATCCATCTGAATTTCCCCTTCATCAACTGGAGCTGAAGATTGGTGCACCACTTATGGTATTGTGAAACCTGGATCCCATTCATGGTCTCTATAATGGAACTCACTTGAGGCTAATTAGATCAACTCGCAGAGTCTTGGAGTGTTGAGTATTAAGTGGTGATGGTGGTAACAATGCCCACAATGTTGTTTTGATTCCTAGATTAGCCCTTGACTCTGGTTTGGAAGATTTCCTAGTTCCATTTCGTCACTTTCAATTTCCTATATATCTTGCCTATGCTATGACTATCAACAAGGCTCAAGGTCAAACTGTTAAGCATGTTGGTCTTAACTTGAGCACTTCTGTTTTCTCTCATGGACAACTTTATGTGGCACTTTCACATTGTACTCATTCCAGAAACATTAAGATACTCTTTCCTGATAATCAACAAAATACAACAACTACAAATGTAGTTTGGAATGAAGTATTTAGAAACTTGAAATTTTGATCTGTATTACTATAGTTATATGTCAAATATCAAGTTCTTCAGAATTCAAACACAGTGCCAAAGGTACAATGCAAGAATTCACTATTAACACTACAAGACACTCCTACCGAATTCAAGCACAGTGCCAAAGACACACAGCAAGAATTCGCTATAACCCCCCCTGTTGGGCCTTCCACCCAACAGCAAGCCACTGGCTTGTAGATTGTCAATATGAGAAATAGAATAGCCTATTCAATGTGTCAAGGCACAAATACTTACATGAAAAGGATCATATGAGTCCAGAAGCACTCTGCTAAGATTATGGATGACAATTTTTCCATTCAAACGCCCAGTTGTAAGATGGCTACTGTCTGGTGAAATGGCGATTGACCATGGCTGTTCGCCATCCTCAATGACAAGGCCAATTTGAGACAGTGTTGATGTGTCTAGGAACAGAATGAAACAGTATCGGGAGGTAGTGATGAATTTCACATTTGCAGCTAGAGTGATAGAGTGGAGATGGCTGTCGTCATGGTGAATTTGCGATTCAGTGAGCAGGGACCTGGTGGGCATATTGAACAATCTGATTTTGTTGTCACCATATGTCACAAATAGTTAGTGACCATTGCTTGACCATGCAAGTGGAGTGCTAAGCTGCATCACTGAAACTGAAATTTCATTATTGAGAAATGTAGCCAAGTTGTAATGACAAAGAATGACATAATGGAACAAATTTTGCCATTGCCCTGATACTATAACTAGTCACTAATCTATAACTTAGTGGATGACGGTGGGAGAAAGTAGAAAACTGCTGACACTTTTCTCATATATTTTGTCTGTTTCAGCTGTTCAGCTCTGTTGACGCTCTTTTCACCTGTTGTGTTTGTTGGATAAATCCATTCATCTTTTTGCTTCCACTACATGTATTTCCTTTTTTGTCCACTAAAAACCATGTGGCTTGCTTCCAGTGAATTCCTTGTCTGATAATGCTCACATACCATGGTAGCTTATATAACACTTTCCAGTGTGCAGGAATCCTTGGAACTTGGAATGCTTGAAATGGGTCCTCCACAGCATGTTGAAGTTTCTCAACTGCACGATGACCTGAGTACTGCAATTCCTCACATTCTACAGTACAATTCATTCCCATCTTTGTTCTGTAAGTTAGATTGATGTTCTGGCTATGATCTGATAACAGATCTAACAATTGACAAGGACTTTTTAAGAGTGAAACTGTAGGTCTTTGGATTAGACACTTGATCTCTGCTTCACTATAGTGTGCCAAGTGTGAAAACCAGTTGGTTAGGAAGAAGTGTGATCAAGTCTACTACCTGGCTTCACAGATTCAACTCTGTATGTCTCCTGGTTGCCACTGAGACCTCTGATTGCACTACAGAGTAGAGATTGATTGGAAGCTGCCAAGGAGACTAACAGGTCTTTGATCTGGCTTTTCATTCTTGCTGTTATCTTTCATTTTGTCTCAGGCTTTTTGCCTTTATCTCTATCATACTCCTGCACTGGTTGCGATTTAGTTAGCTTTTGGCACTGCTATGTAAGGCAAACCTTGAATCTCCAATAGAGTGCTCTCTACTATGCAGTGATAAACAGTGTCACCCACTCTTGTGGATCCATGTTCTTCCTTCATAGTGGTGGTGGATGTGGCAAAACCTATCTGGCCAAGCTCATTGCTGCTGGTGTTTGTGCAAGAGGAGAAATTGTCCTATGTGTTGCATTCACTGGTCTGGCCTCCCTTCTTCTTCCTGGTGGTCATACAGCCCATTCATGCTTTAAGATTCCCATTCCTTGTCATGAATGGAGTACCTGCAATATCAAAAAGGATGACCTTAGTCATCAGCTTCTTCAGCAAGCATCTCTGATCATTTGGGATAAAGCGGGTTCACAGCATCATCATGTGGTGGAGTCTGTGGATTGCACTCTGTATGATCTTCTCAATTGAGACCAACCATTTGAAGGAATTACTATTCTCTTTGATGGAGACTTCAAGCAAATTCTTCTTATTATTCAGCATGGCTCAAGAAAACATATTGTTCCTGCTACCCTTACACTGTTATGCTGAGTAACTTGGTGACACATTCTGTGTAATTGACCTTCTAGTGAATTACCAGACTAGCTGGACTTGAGCAAATGGCTCTCTAGGCGCAAGTTCCCTAGGTATGGGGACCGACAGCTAGCTTTATGTAGAGGCTCCCTTGGGGTTAGAGCCATCCCTATGACCAATGATGGAGTCTTGGACTTGGTGATAGTGATGCAGTCCTATCAATGCAGAACCCTGTCTGTATTGGTGTTGCCACTGGTTAAGCACACAAGGTAGTGGCAAGAATATCACACAAGTGCGATGTGATCAGGAGCAAAATCATGAGTGCTATGGTGATTACTTCCAGAGTGGGTGCAGATGTCTGAAGTGGAGTAGAACCAAGAGTTTGGTGGATTACACAGAGAGTGGTGTAGATCAAGGTTGGGAGATATAGGGGGATTGGCTAACTATATATAGGGCTTATTCTCTTTAGGGCAGGTGTAGGCAGAGTTACCATAAAGGAAAATGAGGACCAGATCAGGAATCAGGCTGGGAGTGATGAGATATGGGCTATATATAAGAGAGCATAGCCAAGGAGGCATTGTCTGATGTAAGGCATAGATAAAGAATAAAACAGGAAATAAAAGAGATACAGGATGAAGAGGATAGCCATTGGAGAGATCTGAGATCTCACAGATGGCCATTCACTGCCTTAGAAGGCAGTATTGTCAAGGGAAGTACTGAGTGACAGATGTTCTCCCATGAGAAAGCTTCTTCATGTTATCTTTGAAGAGTAGAAGGAGAGATCTTCCCATAAGTCATTAATGACTAGGGATGGGGGAGTATGAAAGAGAGGGAAAAAGGTGTACCCCCTTCATTGTCCATAATATTACCCTCCTTATAGTTCTAAAGTTCCATCTTAGGAACTGTTATCTCTGTTGTTAATGAGATAGTTGGAGAGGTCCCAGGAGGAGTTGAGCAGGTGGTCTTGGGTTCCTGTGGGACAGATAGAAGGTCTGTGTTCTATAATCCTGCAGCAAGTGCATCATCATCTGGGGCAACCACATTGCATATGTTTGGGGGCAACCACATAATAGAAGGGACAGACATATCAGGGGCAGTCGGGTCATAGGTGCAATGCACTTTTACATTCGAAGCATTGAGGTTGGCAGAGAAAACGATTAGGAGGGGGGTGGTTGGCAAATCCCATGGGATCAGGATGACCATTCACTGTACTAGTATGGTTGGTGAGAATGATGTCCCCTGTGGGTTCAGTGTAGAAAAGGGTGGGAGAGAGAGGGCTCCTCATTGTAGCTGCTTCCAGTGAAGGGGAAACACTGGTTATATAAGGATGGAAGAGTTCCATGGAGAAGAGGACAGTTCCAGCCTGATGTAGTCATTAGGGTGGTTCTGAAATGGCTGGTTCTGATATGGTGGAGGTGCTTCGCTGGAAGAAACTTGAAGTGTCAATGGGGGTGTTGACAAGGGTTCACTCTGAGTCTTCTGTTGTTGATCCAGCTGTTCCTGGAGTCTACTCATGGTTTTCATTAAGGTTTAAATTTCCTGATTGAGCAGGAAAAGAGAATGGAGTTCCAGCTTTACAACTACATGGGTTACCTGGGAAGGAGGCTGCAGGGGCAAAGAAAACTTCTCTTTGTTCAATGGACAACATGGAGAGAATGGGTTGGAGATTTTGAGAGATGAGGGAGAGTGGAAGTAAGAATATGGTGTAATCAATTCCCTCAATATAGAGGAGTTTGATGGTGGTGGTGAGGGTTCTTTGCAAAAGAGCCTCACTTGTCGAGTTCCAGGTGGTCTCTGCAAGATTGGTGTGAAGGGCCACATAGACTTTATAGGTGTGAGTCACTTAGATGAGCATGTCATTTGCTAAGAAGAGGGGGAGTCCTTCGAGAGCACAAAGAGTCTTGGTACTTCCAAGGATGGTGGCATAAAAGATATAGTGGGTGAAAACTGGGAGACATTGGATTTTTTGAGAGAGGGGGATTTGGGCCATTCACTAGTGCTTGTAGTGATATGGACAATAGTTAATGCAGCAAAAACACTCGTGGGAGGAGGCATGTCATGGAATATTAAGGTCAGGGTAGTGTACTTGGAGACAGGCTTAGATCAGAGCATATTAGACTTGAAAGATGGTGATCAAGAGGAGGAGAGATCTTGGGGTATTGGGGTTTGCTCAGAGTTTGAGCCACTTCTTATATTTCCTCAGAATACTCTTGGTGTTTCCCAAGTTGGATTCTGATTTCCAAGTTTATTTGGCGGCAGTGTATCCTTTTCAGTGCACCAAATATTGCCTTCATCTGGCAGCCCCCTTATGGTTGATGATGCTGTCCACTTCATATTCTTCTTCCATCCTAATGAGTTCTGGAGATGGCTGAAGGTAATTTGGTCCATGCTCTAGAGTTTCCTTATATGAGGACAATAGGGAGGCATGAAATACATCATGGATCTTCTATTGGAGCAGAAGTTTTAGTTGGTAGGAGATGGATGATACCACTTGTATAATTTCAAATGGTCCAGTTTGTTTTGGGGATAGTTTCCAGAAGGAAACCTGTAATTTTAGATTCTTTGCTTTTAGCCAGACTTTATCTCCAAGTTTTCATGATATGAAGTGGGAGAGAGTTCTCTCTTTCATCTGTTGTTGCGCCAACTTGTGTGTGGCTTTCACCTCTGACTGGGTATCTTCTAGTTCAGAGAAGCATTGTTTCAAGGCTGGGAGGAAGGTTTTTCCAAATGGAGGATACAATCTGGGTTTATATCTGAGGATTAAAGAAAATGGGGATCTTTTCATTATAGAGTGTTTGACAGAGTTGTGAGTGAATTCTGCGAAAGAGAGGAGTTCCAACCATTTCTGGGGTTGACTATCACAGAAGATCCATAGGTAGGTTTTCAGTTCTTGGTTATATTGTTCAGTTTTCCCATCAGTTTGTGAATGGTAAGCCATTGAGAGGGCTGTGTCATAATTCAGCAATCTGGCAAGTTTCCTTGCAAAGGTAGATGTGAATTGAGGGCCACAATTGGATATGATTTGTCATGTAATCTGTATTGTTTAAACACATGTTTAAAAAAGAGATGGGCTATTTCTTCAGCATCCACCATTTTTGCAAGGGGATAAGAATTACCCCCTTACTAAGGCCATGATTGACCACGACCATGACAGAATTAAATCTGTTCACCAGAGGAAGATTAGTGATGAGATCCATGGAAAGGTTTTGGAATAGGTGGCATTCTTTAAAGGCTAGTGGAGTGATCAGTGGTATAGTGGGGTGAGTTTGAACCTTATTACTTTGGCAGATGGCACAGCCAGCAATGTATTTTCAGACAAATGTAGTAAGTCTGGGCCACCAGTAGTCCTTGGCCAGGAGAGCGGTGGTTCAAAAGTGTCCTTCATGTCCCCCTTTGAAAGAGGAATGGACAGAGGATACCAGTTCCTGCTGGGCTGGTCCTGGGATATACATTTAGTCTTTGAAATATAAGTTGCCATTATCAAAGGTCCAATCTTCCACATTTGATTGTCTAAAGAGGGGTTTGTCTTTCTCCATACACTCCAAGGTGGAAAGAACTAGGAGGTCAGATGGGGAGGACCCTTTAATTTTCTCGGCTAGTACTAGGTCAATCATTCATACTTGATGATCAAAGGCCTTTAATGGAAGCAGTTGGACATTTTTACTATCTTTGGAGGTATCAACTTCATCACAATGAGATAGGGCATTGGCAGGGGCCATTTTAGTTCCTAGTAGGGCATGGTAGACCATGTTGTAGTCCTGGAGGAACAGGAGCCACCATGCTTGTTATCAGGATAACTACTGGGGTTCTTTGAAGAAAGTCAGATTCTTGTGATTGGTTAGCACCATCACAGGGTGGGGTGATCCAATGAGGTATTGCCACCATTCTTTTAGGCCTTGTATGACAGCCAGTAGTTCCCTGTCATAGATATCATGGCTCAAAAAACTGTCTGCATGACTAAACACATTATTCCCCAATAACATCTAATCCTTACCCTAACATATAGGTGTATGAAATAAAGCACTGACTCTTGGCTTTCTATCCATCAAGGGGTTAAGACATATGAATAAGAATTGATGAACTGGCAGCCATTTCAAAACAATGACTCATTCAGACAGTTTTTTGACTCTAAGTTTTATTACATATATTGGACCCTAGCATGCTGTAATATGATTACATACATTTGGTAAGGCTTCTATTATGTCACCATTATGTAACTGAGTGTCAGACAACATATATAAACCCCATCATTCCATGTTTATTTTCCCACCATCACCATGAAACCCATTTCCATCTCCTAAAGAAACAATATCATCTCTCTTCTCTCATGGGCTTTTCTCTAGGAAAATCTCTGCCCAAACTGGCCTAGGGAAGTCTACACTATGCCAAGTGCTTCAGGAACTCCAGCCAGAGAAGACTAGGCTTCTTGGTGGCTGTCCTTTCAAGCTTACCTCTACCAACAAAAGAGCTATTGTATAGCAAATTATTACTGGCAAGGCCAGGAATGCTATTCATGCTACCCAATACATCAATACCATTATTGATACCCCTGTCTGTCCTCAGACTGTTAGAAATACTCTCAAGGAAGCCTCCTTAAAGGCTGTGGTAAAGAAGAAAAAGCCACTGCTTTCTAGTGGTCACAAGAAAAGAAGATTAGTCTTTGCTCTCAAGTACCAGCATTGGACTGTGAAGGACTGGAAGAGTGTTATATGGTCAGATGAGACCAAGATCAATAGGATTGGATCAGATGGGCAAGAATATGTGTGGAAAAAGAAAGAAAGGGGGCTAATTGCTACAGAGGTCCAAAGCATAGTCAAGTTTGGAGGAGGTTCACTGATGGTATGGGGCTGCATAGAGTGGGGATTTTGAGTGAGGTGGAGGGGAGAATGGATGCTGAACAGTATGTGGCCATATTGGAGCAGGGGTTGCTGCAAAGCATGAAGAAATCTGGAATTCCAGAAGATGACATTATCTTTCAACAAGATAATGATCCCAAGCATACCTTCAAGAGCCCAAAGATGGTTTGAAGAGCAAGGAATTAAGCTTCTGGACTGGCCTGCACAATCTCCAGACCTTAATCTCATTAAACATACTTGGAATCACCTCAAGAGATGCCTCTCAGGTTATAAAAATGCTCCTACAGGTGTTCATCAATTGTGTGAAAGAGTAGTGGAGCAGTGGGAAAAGATTGATGAGGAACAGTGTCAGAAATGGATAGAAAGTATGCCTAGAAGGATTGAAGCAGTTATCAAGGCCAAAGGAGCTTATACCAAGCACTAGATACCTAGATAAATTTAGAGTCAAAAAACTGTCTGAATGAGTCATTGTTTTGAAATGGCTGCCAGTTCATCAATTCTTATTCATATGTCTTAACACCTTGATGGATAGAAAGCCAAGAGTCAGTGCTTTATTTCATACACCTATATGTTAGGGTAAGGATTAGGTGTTATTGGGGAATAACGCGTTTAGTGAAAAATGACCAAATATGCAAATAGTTTTTTAAGCCACTGTATCGTAATTTCTCTCTGCAGGAGAGAAAGTCTGGGAGAGATATCTGCATGGTTGCATATCTCCATTGTCATTGGTCTGCATGAATACTACTCCAGATATAGTGAGAGAGGTGTCAGTTATGAGGGTGAAGTGTTTGGATGTATTTAGGAAAGCAAGGACAGATTTCCTTGTGAATGTGGATTGAAGGGTTCTGAATGACTTTTTTAGAGATTCTCCCTATGACCATGGTGTCTTCTATTTTGTAAGGTCTAATAGTGGACATGCAATATCAGAAAAGGAAGGGATGAATTTTCTGTAAAAGTTGCAGAATCCAATGAAGGATCGGATGTCCTTTACACCCACTGGGAGGGTCTATTGCTTGATTGCATTGAGTTTGACCAGGTCCATTTGGACACTGTCCTTCCCTACAATCATTCTGAGATACTCGACTTCTTCAGCTGAGAAAGTACACTTCTCTAGTTTGAGGTACATTTCATATTATCAGAAGTGTTCTAGGACCTTCCATGTTCTTTCATCGTGAGTTGCTTGATATGAAGAGTGTATCAATAGATCGTCCATGTAAATCACCAACCATCTCTTGGCAATATAATCTCTGAAGAGATTGTCCATAAAGGTCTGGAACACTGCTGGGAAATTGCACATTTCAAAAAACATCACATTTGGTTCAAAGAGCCCAAATGGGGTGAGGAAAGCTATCTTACATTGGTCTTTAGGTTTGATCAAGACATTGTTGTAGCCCCATTGTACATCAAACTTGGTAAAGATTGATGACCTCCTTAATTTATTCAATAAATCAGAAATTAAGGAAAGAGGATAGCCATTTTTGATTGTATGACTGTTAAGATATCGATAGTCTTGACAGGGGCAGAGTTTTCCAACTTTCTTCTATACAAAGAAGAAAGGGGCTGCTTGGGGAGATTTCAATGGGGATATCTTCCCAGTTTTAAGATGTTCATTGATGAATTCCTTGCATGCCTGTTATTCTAGCAGGTTTAAAGGGTATGCCTTAGCTCATTTCAGAAGAAATGAATTCTTCAACTCAATTGCATGATCATATGGTCGGAAAGGGGGTAGTTTAGTGATTGTCTTTTCTATAAAGACATCTTTGTATTCTTTGAACACACTTGATAGTGCAGTTTTTGCCTTTGACACCTATTGGATGATCTTGGTAGACAGTGTTGTTCTTTTAATGACAAGCTCTGGTATATCCCCATGTGCATTGAAGAATTTGGCTCATTGTAAGGGTGTCCAATGACCGAAGATCTTGTAGAGTTCATCTTGGATGTACTCTTCTTCGTTGTGTTCCAAATATTGTAGTAGATATTATTATTCCAGAGTTCCCAGTGAATCTTCTTGGGTCTATTGGTAGGAAGACAGCACTATTGTTATCCGTCCTTCTATCCAGTTGATATCAGGGTTTACTGCCCTAAGCCATGGAAGTCCCAAGATGACTTCGACCTTGCTGTAGTTAAGGACATAGAGATCCTGCCATTCTTGTATTTCTCTGTAGTCCAACACAATGTTGGTCTTCTCCTTGATGATGACTGATTGGTTTTGAGTTCCATTGACATTCCAAGCTTGGACTGGAATGTCCAGCTTTCATGTGGGTAATCTCATCTTCTTGACTGCTTGTCAAGAGATACAACATCTGGTTGCCCTGCTGTTGATTAAAGCATTTGTCCCAACAATTTTGCCATCCTGTTTCTAGATCAAGAGAGGAATGTGAATAGAATTACTTCTTGATCTAGACATAAATACAGAAGCAATTGTATAGGAGGAGAGTGATGTTGATTCATCTCCTCCATCTAAAAAGACACTTTAGTGGGAGAAATGGTGGGGGTTTGTATAGTGAGTTCAAGGGCAAGAGTGTTGATGTTCTCTTTCCATTCCATTGCAGCATCTTCCTCTGCTTGTTCCAGAACAAGGCCTTGCTTGTCAAGCTCCATGTCAAGGGCTGTTTTGAGCATTCTGAGAACTTTGTCTTGTCCATTGTTCTTGGAGATCACTTCCAGATATTTGTTGAGGGAGTTTCATGGTGTTTCTCTGGTAGTGATGACTTGGGCGTGTGTTTCTTGAGGTTTTCTATCTCTCTCTCTCTTCTTTGGTCTGTACTCAGGATGGTTCTTAATACTGCACCCAACATTATTGCAGATGAAGCATCTGTGCTCCCTCATTTGTTTGGCACATTCAATAGGAGATAGAGTAATTTGGTCCACATCCATGGCATTGGGATTGTGGTGATTTCCTCCTCTTCCAAAGAATGTGAAGGGCCCTCTTTGTATCCCTTCAATCCATTGCCATGCTTCATGGATGTTGGTGGCTACTTCATAGACTTCTTCCATTCTCTTGGCTTTTTGAAAGGTCTCACTGTTGACCAGTTGCTGGATAATGTTCAGGTTGATCCCTCTGAGGAAGAATTCTAAGATGGAATGGAATTCTTGTAGCTTGAAATGGACCACTAGCAGGGAGAACTGGGAGATGAACTTGTCAAATCCCTTTGAATCTCTTTTATCTTGTCAGAGGGATCCAAGTTCTACTATGGCTAGATTGCTGGTGTTGTTGGGGGTGAAGGTGAGGGTGAAGGCTTTCTTGATTTTGTTATAGGATTTGTTTGCATGAGGCATGGTGTTATTGAGCAGCCTGGTTAACCAGGCTTCTGCAAATGCTTTTCCTCTCCTCTTGGACATTCTGTTCAGCAGGATGAGCCATTTGACTTTCTCTGAGAATTTATCTGGGCCTCCAAGATGGAAGTACCCTTCCATTGTCATGAGCCATCTCTTGGCATTATTGGTCTCTCTGGAGAACTCCTCAGGCAGCATGGCTTTAATTTCAATCATGTCTTCGTCATCTGAGTTTTTATCAAATTTGAAATTTCTTGGGTTTGGATCTGGACTAGATCTTCTGCTTTGATTGGGGTCAAACAGATCTGGGGAATCTACTCTAATGGGAACCGGTTAGAATATGGGCAGAGAGACAGGATCTGCTGATGGAGTTGTGATTCAAGAGTGGAGACCACCCAGAAAATCTAGTTATTTGGGTGGATCTGAAAATATGTGGGAAGGAGGGTTGTTGTAATGGGAGGATTACCATGGGATTCTTCTTCCTGAGGATGTTTTGGAGGTAGGAGTGGAAGCCTGTGTTGGTGCAGCTTCTTCTTCTTGGTCCTGTCTCTGTAAGAGCTGGGAGAGGTTGATTCTGCATAGTGCATTGAGTAAGGGCCTATCTCTTGATAGGCAGTTCTATTCCCTTGAATAGGTGAGAGTGCTGGACTAGACAGTTGCACAGCAATTTATAACCTTGATCTTTTGTTATGCTAAGTAACTTGGTGACACATTCCACATAATCAACCTCCTAGTGGATTACTGAACTAGCTGGACTTGAGAAAATGGCTCCCTAGACCCAAGTTCCCTAGGTATGGGGACCGACAGCTAGCTTTATGTAGAGGCTCCCTTGGGGTTAGAGCCATCCCTATGACCAATGGTGGAGTCTTGGACTTGGTGATAGTGATGCAGTCCTATCAATGCAGAACCCTGTCTGTATTGGTGTTGCCACTGGTTAAGCACACAAGGTAGTGGCAAGAATATCACACAAGTGCGATGTGATCAGGAGCAAAATCATGAGTGCTATGGTGATTATTTCCAGAGTGGGTGTAGATGTCTGAAGTGGAGTAGAAACAAGAGTTTGGTAGATTACACAGAGAGTGGTGTAGATCAAGATTGGGAGATATAGGGGGATTGGCTAACTATATATAGGGCTTATCCTCTTTAGGGCAGGTGTAGGCAGAGTTACCATAAAGGGAAATGAGAACCAGATCAGGAATCAGGCTGGGAGTGATGGAATATGGGCTATATATGAGAGAGCATAGCCAAGGAGGCATTGTCTGATGTGAGGCATAGATAAAGAATAAAACAGGAAATAAAAGAGACACAGGATGAAGAGGATAGCCATTGGAGAGATCTGAGATCTCACAGATGGCCATTCACTGCCTTAGAAGGCA
>QFEG01000466.1:0-45689 GCA_003316055.1 Boletus speciosus | reverse complement strand
AAAAAAAAAAAAAAAAAAAAACGTTCAGATGACTGACTACATATTGCGATGACGGGATATTCAACCAAGAAATTCTGAACGTCTCGGAATCGAATAGCCTACCACCCTTTGTCTGCGCCGAATGATGTCCGCAGGTCCTGTAGACGACTACTAGTAGCCAGCAGTGCATTGGGTGAAAAAGCACCGTCGTCGTTGCCAATTACGATCGGCATTTTTTTTTTGCGGTGCTGTCGGGTGGTACCGTACAGCCTACGACTAGAGCAAAAACAACTTATAGCTTCCGTTTCCTGTGACCTTGTTTCATCCGCCCATCGGCACGGGAAGCGGAAGGGCCTCATTCTCATTGGTAGCCTCATCCGGTTAGATAAAAGGCTCGTTTTTGTTACTTGGAACTATCCTTGTACTTTGCCTACATCCCACAGAAGTAGGAGCACGTGCGCCGTCCAACGTCAACATTCAGGAGGGCTGTCTACGATACAAACGTACCATTATCTTATGGTGTTCGTTGCACATTACAAAGGAGTGAAGGAAAAAGTAAGCATGAGAGGAAGCAATGTGCAAATCCATAGCAAAGTGCGGGATCTCGGGAATGCGAACGGTGCAACAATAAAAAAAAACATTATGATGTGCAAAATGGAAGCAGGAGAAAGAACCTTTTCATCTCAAGTCCATGGTACCAAGAAACATCAAAAGGCAGTCAATGCCTAGCGCGGAAACAGCAGGAATGGCGTCGTGATTTGTCGTGAGGTTTGTGCTGTGTTAAAACGATGGGGTGGTCGTACTCGGAATACGTCCGGAAATCAAGTCAACGAAACTCGTGTAGTCTATGAGCAAGCGCATGCACAACGTTTTCAGGGAGTCCGAATTCTCGGGCGAGCGCACCGTATGGCGACCCAGCAGAAGTCAGGTCCCACATGACCGGCATAAGAGGAGGTTGGACGTAGGTTGGAGGATAGTTGGGTTGCGCAGAAAAGGCGGAAGCGTAAGCCTTGTGGATTGTTGTCAACGTTGCAGTTTGTTCCTCTGTGAATACTTTGAAACACAAAGTCAAAATTGAATATATGAGTGAAGCACCGCTCGAACTCACCCCTGCAGTTAATAGCAGTTTCCAAGAGCTCGTTAAGCAGCTCAGGTTCATCATGAGGGATAGATTGCCGGTAACGTGCCCCAAGTATATCAAGCGCACCTAGAACAAAGAATCAGCCACGGTATCAGCCAGCGAAGACCAGGCCTTTACTATGCGTGATATCTGCACAGTTCAATTGGTCAATCATACTGCGAGGATGCCAATGAACACTAACAGAACAGTGAATCACTAATCTTAACTTCCCAAAAGACCCTGCTGTCGACATCCACCGGGAACTTCGACAAGATGCTAATAAGTAAATGAAAGGGAAGGGATGCCACCTTCAAGAAATGCGACTGGACGACGAACCATGTTAACGAAGAGCAACAATAGGAAGCAGTCAACTTACATCAGGTCGTTGGATGAGATTCAATAACGAATCAAGCTCCGCCTTCGACATCAGACACGATAGTTCATCTCGCAGTCCAGAGATAGAGGGCCGCGAACCATTCCAATCGCCTTTCCATGATGGGAATAACTGGTAGGATGAGTTGAGTTTCTCATCATTCTCCAACGAGGTAGACGTACCGCATGCATAAGCTCACTTTGGTTACTGAGGGTAACAGTGACTCCGCGCGCCCGTTTCCCTTTACCAAGCACCGAGTTTTGGACTGTTCGGAGAGCTGCTCTAGCGATCTCCTCTGTAGAAAGCTCAACATAGGCATGACTGCAGGTTTTCCCTCGATGGTCCAAAAGTATGTGAACACGGACAATAGGATGCCTCAACCACGCAGCGACAACAGGAGGGGTAATATCCTAGTGCTAAACTGTCAGATCTAGGGGAAAGTCATGCCTCGAGTGAACCCACCCAGGGAACATTGTCAATACGGAGAACAACATTCTCTACCCTCTGCGTTTGAGCGCCGGTAACAGGAAACGCAGACGAGTGGCGCATCTGGGGCTTGCAGAGATGCATACTGCTCATCAAAGATGGTAGAGGATTGGAATCAAATGTACTCGGCAGGAGTGCAGGTTCACCTCGAACCGATCGTTGTTGTAACGGTGAAGATGCGATATCTGGAGGCATAAGGAAACGCCTCTGGCTGACAGTGGATACTGAAGCGTCGTCGTCCGAGGGAGTTTGCAATTCGAAATCATTGACGAACGTCTTGCAGACGGCACAATGAATATCTTTTTCACCCACGATATTGAGAGCACTCGTCATGCAAGCGGAGCAAAGCAGATGTTTGCAGGGCACCAGGACTGCCATCCGATCGCTTGCGCAATCACAGACAGAGCAGGTGGCGTGTGGCGGCGTGGCGGAAGAGACGTTGAACATCTCGGAATACGAGCTTTGATGATGCTGTGGGACAGATTCTGAAATTGTCGACAGTCCAGAGCCGTTGAAGGGGTCTTGTAGGACCAACGTTTGAGTTGTGGAGGAAAAAGATTGGGGGTAAGGTTCAAAAGCATTCTCATCGATGTCAAAGAGTTCAGTGGATATCTGGAATTGGTACACACATACATGAGTCATGGTAGAATCAATCGGATATATAGCCAATGAAGCACAGACCTGTCCGAAAGGGGGGCGGCGGCGCGTGTGTGCGGGATCCGTCATGCTTCCTTTAAATTTCAATTGGCTAGAGTTCGTAGGTTTAGGTGGCGGTGTATTCAAGATCCCCAGCGTCCGCCTTGCTGGCGTCCTGTGTACATGCGCGGAAGCCGATGGACACATCGGCTGAATGGTCGATTGTGTACGAGATCGGCGGTGGTTCGGAAAGAATGGAGGGGAGGGGAAAGCTGTACAGGGAATCATCAGAGATGGCTCGAATTGGGAGGCTCTCGGCAACGACTAACATTCTTCGTTTGCAAACGGCGTTGAACTGGCATCAGAAGGGGTAAGGTCGCTAGCTGGGGATGTGTATATATGCGTTTAGAAGTCGAGGCATGTTGCCATCAAAGCAATCCGGTGGCGGGAAACGATCGGAATTAACATATGGAGAGGAAACGGAACAGAGTAAGCGATCAAACCACTTCAAGGAACGCATACACGTACCCTCGTCATCACCAAAGCTCGAGTCCTCGCCAGTAGCTACCTTTATACCGTTTTCGTTGGCGCGTGAGCGCCAGTTCGCAGCAATATCCGCCAAACATTTATCAGCTACCTGGGCGGAGGTCTCATTTTCAGCAGAATGGATGACAGGAAACCGCTTCAAGCTCGCTGCAGAGTCCGGTGTGTTTATCGTCGAGCTTGAATTTGTTGAGAAAGAACGGAGACTAAGAGGCGTATAAGGCGTGGAAATGGTGCTCGCTGGAGTGACCGGTGACCGATATAGCGTTTTTTGAGGGCGAATTATGCGCTGCGGTGTGACAGGAAACCCCAGTGTACGTTCCATCCTGTTCAAACGAGCGGCAGAAGGAGAGGTTGGTGCAGATACGGGAACTACAGGGATGGAAACAGAGTGCTTGTGCATGACGACCGGCGGTACCTACAATACGCGTAAAGATATGAGCGAAAAAGGTTATGACAGGTGCGATGGCACGCCAAAGTTACCTCGAGCTGAGCGGATATTGAGCAGCAAGAGACAAATGGCGATATGAGGGAGATAGAAAGCAAGGCAAGGACTGTTGCGGTGGCTCGGGGGAAAGAAAAAAACCTTCTATAGAGTACGGATCGGGGAGGCTACAGGTGTTGAATGTCTTTTCGAGGGTGTTTTCTTGAGTTGAGACGGCCGACCTAAACGTGAAACGCAACAGGCTTTGGAATAGAAAGCCTATCGTGGGAAGATTCTTAAGAGCGCGTCGCGTAAAAGTCACGTGCCAGCAAAGCACTTGACTTCAAGAATCGAAATCCAAGCATGCACCATGATAGATATACATCATTACTGGAGAGTTTAACAGAAAGGAGACCCACAAACGCTCAATTGTACTGTTCTATCAATTAATTACAAGTATTGAAGTATGGATCATCCAATCGCTATGCCAATCGAGCCCAGCATCGGTTGATAACAATTGCTTCAAATCGGCTGCATGACAACAAGAACAAGTCATTCCCCCCTCAACCAGATCTCGGCCCTAGTTGGCCTTGAGCGTTTCATGTCGTTCTTAACTTGCCGTGTTTAAAGCGGCCACGGTGGACGATTAAGGAAATGAACGCGACGTGGCCTCTGTTTTTCTTCGCACAACGCCGGCTGCTGTCTGAGATTGAGCTTCGGTGATTGCTTCACACACCTTTTCAACACTGTCAAGAACTGGTATCCTGTTTCCTCATCCCCAGCAACCATCGAGGTCGTTGGAAACAGCCAGTCAGGGAAGTAAAGACAGCAAACTCTCGTCTTTATCGGAGGTGGTGTCGACTGATAAGGAACATCGCAGGTTGATCAGCCGAGGGAGGTTGGTCACAGAGTATTTCAGTGTGCAAAGCTGGTCAGACTTTCCAAAGTGTGCACGATTCCTGAATGCATTGCACTGAGACCTGCACGAACACACAGTCCGTTATTGGAGTGGAGGCGGATTTCCATCTCGTGAACGTACTTGGTACGATCACAATCGCTGTGCAGCTGCGATCGAGGGCAAAAAATGTCGAAACATGATCTTTTCCGCCCCGCTCTTTGCAAAAGTAAGGTCTGCAAAGACCACTGGTATGGGGCGATCGTCTGGGTATACTAGTAGAAGAGGTTGCTGGGGCGAGCAGAAACGTTGCATTCTCGGGCTATTGGGTTTTAAAGAGGTTACTCACTTGGGAAATATCGAGGTGGTCGGCAGTTGCATTGGACCAGATATCTGGTGTATTGAGAGCGGGCTGCGACAATCGATGGGAGTTGAAACGTTGATGTTTCTGGGTGACATGACCTCGAGATGTTCATTGCATCCGAACCCGCAGGGATACCCTTCCATATAGGCCCAGCACGTAGAGCGGCCTGTTGCTACGTGGATAGGTAAATGAAGAGGCATGTCGACTGGTATCGACTGCGTTTTGCTGAAGCACAATGAAGCAAACTCTGAATCCACGGGACTTTCCGAGTCTCGGATGCCTACTTCTTTCAATCGAGCCACCCTAGTTCAAACATTCACCCTTCATCCCAAGGTACAGTATGAGTACGGACATCTAGACCACTGCCGATTCCTGGCTGTACCCACCAAGGACAGCCTCTTATAAGCCCGAATTTCGACTGGATCGTACCCAGCAGGCGCCTCCCCCTTCGTGTATGATGGTCATTTAATTACAATGGCTGTCTCACAACTTTAACTTCCCCAGACAGCGGCAAACGCAACCATAGCGACAGCACCGAATATGAAACCCGAGGCAAAACTTATGCGATCTCCGAACACCGGCTCCTGTGCAACATCCGCCACTCCCTTTCTGTGACGCATCCTCGGCCGAGTGTCTTTGTCGAATTGACTTTGAGGAGTTATGATAAGAATAGCATCTGGGGCTGTGGCTAGGCCCGGCAGACCATCCAAAGAGCGCATGTTTTTCAGGAGCCAGTATCCACGGAGGGACGTACGGGGTGAAACAGCGCCTTTCTCTTTGTGGTCGTTGATGTCGCAGGGACGGGTGAGCTGTTGTTCAGATTGCTCCTGACCGTTTGAAGTAGCGAGAAATCGGTCATGTGATTCAAATTTGTCGAAAGCTCTGAGGAGCTGTGTACGATGTGTCACAAAGTCGTACAGCGGGACTGCGTAGCCGCAGGACTATGCAATCGCAGAAGTCGGGTCGTAAACATGTTACGGTAAGCAACCCCTTTCTAAGATATGGTCCGGGGTGGGTGAGTACGTACCGTGCTAACTTGGTAAACGTCGACGACGATGGCGGCGCGTGAGCCTGGCTTGCGGATTTCTGCGGGGATCAGAGCGTTGTATTTGGGCGTGCCATATTCGTGCACAGTACCTCCAATGACACTCAGCACGATTGGACCAAGATCAAGCATGGCACGGGCGGTAAGGGGGAACTTACCGACACCAAAGACCCTCAGGATCCTCGGGGACCATCGAAGGCGGAAAACATGATGGTGATCCGGCCGTTTTCACGAATGTGAGCGATAGTCTCTATACCTAAAAGCCTGATCAGCCAACCGGCCTGAGTTTACTTCATGCTTTATACACGTACCGCTCCCGGACAGATCCTCGTACCAGACTTGCTTTGCATTGACCACATGGAAGGAGTCTGCTGTCCCTTCCGGTGAGACATTGATATGACCCTGGAGACTGAGTGGAGCCGAGGCAACCCAGAACATGTGCTGTTTCTGGATCCATTCAAAGAGCCATTCGGGTATTTCGTTGTAGAACTTGGCCATAGTGCAAGGACGATGGTGTTCTTCGGGCGTAAAATTGCAGTTTGACTCGTGTCCGTTTAGCTTCGGAGAATCGGATGTTCACATGGTTCACAGTTTGTCCTTGAGGACGCTCGCATGGCGCGACCGCATTCCGTAACTCAATATCTTTTCCAGTTCGTTATCATCACCAGCCACATACGAAAGCATAGTGTGAGCACCTCTGAAGGAGGTTGAGATCAGTAAAATAATTCCACCAAGCATCAGTAAGTATGGTATTACTATTACGCAGTATTACAGATTGTGAGAGTCTGAGAATTTAACGCGCCAAGCTAGTGCCCACTAATCCGGGACAGTGTACGTAGACGGCGATTATAAGGTGATTATCGGAAATCCGTGGTGACCTGTGGGACGGCCTCGAGGTCACACTCTATGTAGTCCTCTTCAAGTTCTGACGCCGAGGTGAGGGTAGCGGCCAACGCGGTATAAAATTTATATGCCACGAGCGAGTATGGCGAGGCGAGGTAAGAACTACGTCTACTTGCAGTGCTCGCAATCCACGCCCAGGCAAGTAAGCCTGATCTCGTCAGCCTCTTGTAACTTGTTATTAGATGGACAATGGCCAGGGCTCAGGCTCAGGGCGATTTAAACTGCCTCCGAGTCCTTGCTGACACCGTGACAATGAATTCTAAACTGCCGGTACTAGGGGTTTGATCAGTTTCCTGGTTCTCCGCGCCGACAGAAAATACTGTCTAAATTCATGATATAGGCTCACTGAGCTATTCGATACTGTCGTTCGCGCAAAGGTTAGAATACGTGAGTAGATGAGGCCACAAGGAGGCGCAAATGTATAGGCCGAACGGTCGCTAGGATACTTACTAGATGCTATTGCTGCAAGTGATGTCATTGACAATGCTAACCAAAGTCACGAGCCGCGCGAAAAAATCACTACATCCGGTAAGCCAAGTAGCTGGCTAGTTCAACTAGTAGTTGAGTTACAACGTCGGGTCATCCTCTCGAACCATCACGTCGCTGCTGGGCGGTCGCGATAGTTAGGGCGACGATGGCCAAGCCAGCTCTCAGTATGCATAGGAAAAGTCTCAATGTGCTCTCGGTGGGTCAGTGTCAACTTCGGGTCGGCGGCGTATGCAAACTAATCAGCTGATTGCGTGGGGAGGTGGTTCTAGCTCTAAGTGAGCCTCACCTCTACTAATCAGCTGAACACATTTCGTTGTTCTGCGCCCAAGAAGAGCTGTTCCTCATAGACTTCGCGCGAAGCAGTGTCAAGTCAATCATTTTCTGCCGGTCAAGAACATGAACTTTGCCAGGTCCTCCAGATAAAACAGAGTTTGAACTCGATAAGGCTGCTAACCGTTTTGGTTTGCAACCAGCGACAGAGTCGCAGTACAAAGATAGCCTTGAATTATCAAAAGACCGACGGGCGGCGACTTCGTGGGTTTTTATGCACATCCTGTGGCAGACTGAATTGTTTTTCCGGTAAGCGAGTGATTTATATGGGTAGTCCGGGGCTGTGTGCATTACAGTAATATTCCATTCGCCCAAGCATCACACCGAAAGCGTCGATTTCTCATTGCTCCGTTGGGAACGCATCAGCATATCCAGCTACCGTTCGACTTGACAGATCACGATGAACACAGGGTGTAAATAGAATGCGAAGTATCAGCGCTTCTTCCATCCCTGGACAAATGCGCACAAAACCATTCCAGGGTATCCTCACTTTCCCTGCTGGGCACGGCTCACACGGGTATTGTGAGTGTAATGCTCAAGCATGGGTCAGAGCACCTGATCTCACTCCAAATGCCGTCGTGCAAGGCGACGCGAGGGTGAAGATAAGCGCTGAATATCCTGCTATCGAAAATGTTTCGTTGGGACTGCAATTCAAGGAAAGGTCCTTTGTGAAAGCTTTGTACAGCTCCTATCATTGTCTACAGCACTTTTTTTTGACGTGTCGACTCGTTCAAACAGGCGTTTTCGGGAGGACATGAAACGGCTGAATCCTGAACGTCCGAAATATGACTATTCAAATCCATCACTCTGGGTTCCGTCGCGCTTTGCTAATAAAAGTGTCAAAGAAGCGTATGAAAAGACCATCACCAACGAGGCTCTATGGATCGTTCGATAAGAGGAGAGGGCAGTCTTTGAAACAATGCAACCCATCAATATCATGGGAGCAGTAACAACGATGCTCTTCGTGACGCTATACAAGATTTTTCGATCTTCGTTCCGTCCACGAACTTCCCCCCAGCTCTCGACAGTACGAGCATGGCCCATGGAACATGAGGTTGGTCGAATTTGAATATAACGAACGATCCTCATACTCCGTGCTTTAGATCGCGCATGTCGAGTGGATATATGAGTACTTTGCTCAAATATCCTTCTCCAACGGAACGACGAAAGAGATATCCGCAGGATTCACAGCTTTCCAGCCCCTATATGATCCGGCTCACGCCTCTCAAGGGCTGACCTCGGCGACAGTAAGACTCAAGCCAATCTCATTTGGTGGTATGGGAGAACCCACGGCCAACTACTCAATAGAACTCAGTACCGATTCTGGTTTCACGTTTGCTGCAGGCATGATTCAGGCAATTTATGTTGTTCTCACCCCATTGATCGCACGACACTAAGAACAAAGGGTCACATTGTCGCCGCAATGATTACCCGGACTGAATTTGCACGCACATTCTCTGCGCCATTGAACGTCTTGGCATGTGTAATGCCAGACTTGTCATCGAAATGGGCTGCCGAGTATGACATGTCGGATGTTGACGCGGATACGTCCCAAAACAAACATCAGTGTTACGTGCAACATCAGACAGCGACAAACCACCATTCAATATGAATATGTGGCCGCCACGGTGTTCCCGCCAACGTAATGCTGGAATCAGTGTCATAATGCCAAATTTAACTTCGGACGAGATTCAAGCAAACAAAGTTGTTACAACGACGAGCGCAGCATTCACGATCTCCATTAACGTGGATGATACGCACATCCCTAACTTTGAAACGTATTACCAGACACTTGCCAATTCACTCACCATCACTCTGGAAACCCCTCGCAGAGTGGACGAGGATGTCGATCCAGATGACCCATCTGGCGAACGCGACTTTGGCTGGGGCCCACGGTTTGAGGATGATGAAAAGGCGTGGGTACCTTGTGGAAAGAATGGGATGGCACGAACTCGCTCATATTCAGGGCGTGTATGCGGCTGTGGTACACCCCACCAGGGAAGAGACGTCATCAAGCCGCTGCCTTCACGCAAGTACGGATATGTTGGGGCAGGTGGTCCTGTCGGATGAAACGGGCTGCGAGCAGCGCTCGTTGAACCACTATCTCGACGAGGGTGCGCGTGCACCTATTTTTGTGGACCGTAATGCTATTCACGAACCCCGTTCCGTCGACCCTGCGGAGCGAGAACTGCGTGCCAATTCTTGAGCCAGCGGTGTCTTCTCCACCCGAAGGAGAGGAGCGCAGTTATCGCTATTACCATTGTTCTAACGCCCGCAAACCGCTGATATACGTTGGAGAGACGTAGGCCGAACAGGTGGTCAACAAGACTACTAGTAACATAGTCCTTATTCACTGTAGATAACTGTTCTTTTCACAGATACAAGGCATAAGTCAACTAGTGAAATAGATATGGCATAACGGATTGGGATCACATCTACATTGTCACGTTTGTCCGTTCCGTGGCCACTTGTGTGTCGGGTAGTGGTGGGTGATCTGGTAAAACTGTTGTCTTTGACTTACATGATGTGCCGGACATTCATTTACTTGGTCCGAAGCTGACAATCGATTCTGTCCGTCAATATTTCAATCTTCGGTCCAATCAATGAATCAGTGCTTTGAAGTTGGAACGAATGCTTATTAGTCACGTGATGCAGACGCGCTTCCCACATCGTGTCGCATTTTCAAACTCCGACATATTTCTTCTTCGACCGCGATGTCTTCCTGATCATCATGCCTGAGCCCATCAGATAAGTGCCATTCACATCCACATCATCCACAAACCCTCACTCAGAGGCCGCTTTACAGATTGATCCCACCATGTGGTGGTCGTTGTAGCTGATGATGTATTCTCCTCTTCCGCACGGTAAACTCAGCTGGAATTCAGAGTGGATCCGTGCTGCTGCATTGGATTTGCTCTCCGTGTTTTTCACTTTCAGAGCTATCCCTTGTCGACATACACTCGATCGTGCGCTGAAATTCATGGTATTTACTGGCCAGTGAGTAAATATGGGAGTGATGAACCTTGGCTAATCTACCGAGGTGGATTCGCGTTGATTGACTGTGATCTGGGGGTGGATTTGACATGGACCCTTGCACCAGTCGAAATATAGCAGAACAAGAACGACACGAAGAATTACACACCATAATGGGACTATTGTTTAACGAGGAACTTGTGCAAAACACCATGCAAGGGTAACGCCACTACTGAGAGAAGTTGATTCCGAGTCCGCTAGCTCTTGGCATCTTCATGTACGTTATCACCCACGTTCTCCAAGGAGAGGTTGCACTGGATACTGATGGCAAGCCAGGATTGACATACTATACAAGTACAAGTACGCGTCGAAATGATATCAAAACTTGAAACCGCCAGCAAGACCCATAACGTTCCCCGGGTCTACCACCGCTTTGATCGCCTGTAACCTCGGTAGGTTCGCACCATACAAGCTGGCCAGTGGCGTATCAAACATGGCATAGTTGGGATATACAGCCGCGTCGGCGATGTCACTCTGACCGTCAGCGATAGCATGTGCTTGGAGCGTCTTCGCGCTCGTTCGTATCGCATCGTGAACGAGTTCGTCATCTTCCGACGACAGCCATGCATAGTAGATGTTGAGCGGGAAGAGACCCCGAGTACGGTCAGGCGGGTACGCCGAAGCAGTCATATGGTGGGTGAAGAGCGTGGGGAGAAAAGGTTCTACATCATAAGAAATGAAAAACACAGAATCCGGAAGGTTTTCCCCCCAATGCTGGAGTGGAACGGTCAGCAATTCATTACAGGGAATGAGAGACAATCTACTTGCGATGGACTCGTTGACGATGGACTGAAGCAAGGAGAGCGGATAATTCGTCAGAGAAATCGAGTTGAAGATGGCTCTATAGATGCATTTGGGATCTTCTCACAGCTTCAACAAGAGGTGCGCTTACCGTGTTCCAGAAGTTGCAGTTGCATGTGAAGACTGCACAAAAGAGGAGAAGGACCGTGTCGAAACATCCCGCGTGAACGAGCGAATTGCTAGAAATTCGTCAAAGATTCCGGCGGGTGGTGTTGGCGCGTCGTAGAAGAGGATTGCGGACACGCCAGGCTAGCATGGGACGAGAAAATCTGTTAAAACTGGATTCTAAAGAGGATGCTGCAAAAAGGAATCACCTGACCAAGGAGGTGGTTATATGTTGGGAGTATCGCAGCCTTGGGATCCGTGTTGTTTGCTGCAAAATTCGCCGTCGCTAGGTTAACCTCGTCTAGCACGTTCGCGGTATAGGTAATGAAACCCCCCTTTATATCTTGGGTTAGGTCATCTGGATAGGTATTAGGAACAATCCATACGTACCCAGACTTTCGTCTGCGGGAACGTCTTTAATGTGAACCTAGTTACAATACCCTGAACAACGATTAGCAGCGAGTCAATTGCAGAATATTTTTGCGTACAAAGTTATTCAGGCCACCCTACGAAGGGATCAACAAGGTTACCATGTCATCTTCAGAAAAGCACATACTTTCAGAGCGAAGAATAGATCAGGACTTGATGTTTCTGTAACGTTCAGGACTGTGCCATTCGGCACGACCAATTCAAAAGCTTGCACAGTGTCAATGGTTAAGCCATATTGGTTTGTAAGCCACGAGTAGCCTGTTAATACCGTTAAAGTATCTTTCAGTCGTACACGCCTTTCCGAACATACCTCCCCCGAGCGTAAATCCAGCAACACCCACACCGGACACTCGTCCGCCAACGACATTCACTCCATGTGGCTCAAGCGCCATGTAAACATTATCCCAGATCAGACCCGCCCCTATCGTAGCCGTTTGTGCCGTGGAGTCGTAAACAACGTCGGAGAACCTCGACATCGTTATTTGGACTCCTACAGTTGACGAAAACCCTGGGTTAGCGGTGTGACCACCACCCTTGATCTGTAGGGATGCATTACAGGTTTTGAACTATTCCGAGAGCAAATGATACGAACCGCAAATGGGGTATTTGTTTGGCCCAGAATTCGCAGCTAGATACATCATTGAATAAAAGGTCATGAATTTAGTAGAGTGTGCTTACTGCAATACCGACATCTTCGGGTGTACCAGGCTCGAACGAGCACGCTGCAACCTGGGTGCTCGATGATGCCCAGTGACTGATATCTTCACTGTAGCTAACCGATTCTGCAACGAGTATCATGCTTGAATGTGGACTCAAATGTGAGCGATATAGAGAATAACGAACCGACATCGTAGACTTCTGATGCCGTAGAAACAGAGGTTGCAATTTCCCGGCATGTCTCGCTCGAGAAAAGGCTGGACTGGGAGAGCATTCTCTGTGCATCGCCAACGAAAGTGTGCCTCATGGCGCTGCCCGTGGTTGCCATCGCAATGAAGAGGAGAGTAGCGTGAATCATACCTGACTCCGAGAGGGTCGGGGGTATACTATGTTCGCTCGCCTGGCTTCAAACAGTGACTTATATCCCATTCGATGGCATTGGACGCAGCCACGAGAATAGGATTTAGTGTCGATATGATACATCATGTACCACATATATTACGGCTTGACAGTGGGCATTCAGCGCGCCGCCACACTGAAATGCAGGTCCTATGTGCAATTTGCCAGGGGACGGCCGCCACCCGCAGAGCCCGGAGCGGAACAAAAGCTGGCAGAATGTCATCTTCCCCTGTGATTTCGGGCTCGCACCTCAACTAGTTATGACTCAGAGGTCCCTTTGCGTCTGAGCGATGATACACCTGCAAAAGATGGTTTGTTGGCACGTTACACCCCATACCTTGCCCCAATCTATGAAACGAAGTGAGCTGACCCCGGAGTTATTTAAGCAAATTAAGGGCCACCAAGAGCCACCAAGAGCCACCATTAGTTAAGAACATTGCCCTACGGGCATCCCTGGCCCCGGGGGGGAGAAAAACAACGAAACCCTGTTCCATGGTTAAGGTTAGGTGACGTATAAGTCAAGCCAAGACTTCCTACGGGTGGGAGTCGTTTTGTCGGGTTCCCACGATTACACTGGACATGCTCCCGACCGTGTGCAGCATGTCCCATCGTACCAACATAGTAAATAACGGTCGATTTCACGATTATTTGCTGTGGTCCAGGTTTGGTTTATTGCTGTTAGCGAATGATATTATGGGACACGCTGTTATACATTTTAGAACACGGGTAATGTAGAGTTGGGATAATCTATCGAATTGTTGCATACATTTTGAATGCAGGAGACGTGAAAGGGAATGGATCATCATCATCTGTGACATTGTCCCTAACGAGTCTCAAATGATCAGGCTTGTAACTCGACCAGCTGAGTAACGAGTTTACGCACTCGATAGGTCCAAGAATTTTCAGCCCACGGATATGGGTGTCTTTACCATTCATGTGGTTTGCTACAATAATGATTTGGAGGACATAGGCATGGACCGGCTTGCTGTAGAACAGCACTCCTAAGTACAGCAACAACTGTTAGTCAACCGAGAAACTCACTAGGTGGTTCCGTCTTCACTTAGTTCTGACGACACATCAAAAGTGATCCAGCCGTCAGGTTTGTCAAGGGAAGCTACTCGAACATCTTGAAGATCACTTGGACCGGTGCCGGCACGAATCGCCAAGGTTGATGGTGTGTAAGAGTCATCTAGTGGCCAACTGAGATATATGCTGAGTTTCTGAGCAGCCCGGTAATCAGGTCTTCGGAAAGCAAAGGAAGGAAATTGAATCGACCTGAATTGCGACTTTGCGAGGGAACTCTATAGTGATGAAGTGAGGCTGGGGACCATCGGAACTTACTCGAAGCTCAAACATGCAGCAATTGAATCAGCAGTGAAAGCACTGACTGCCAGAAGGTGTCCGGGTCACCGTCTCTCAAGCACTCCGCACCAAAACCAAATTTATACGAGGAGACAGACCACTTGGCGATACGACCGATATCTGGCCATGGAAGGATGGGTTGTATACGACCTAGGGTTTGTTTCAGTCCCTGGATAGTCATTCCGGGTGGCAAACACGAGGGCAAACTTTGGTGCATAATGGGCAGACCGTCCTTGGGCATATTGGCTACGGCAGACGGTGTGGAATTGATGACATTTGGTACATCGTTGCGTATGCTGCCAGTAGGTGTGGACATGTTGGTTGTGTCAGGACCCAGAGTATGCCAGCTCCTATTACCATTCAGGCTCCGAGTACTGTACCACGATGATGGACGACGCAAGTTGGCCGAGACTAGCCCACATCGACGACTACCCTCGCTATGGCCGACAAATGATACTGGACAACTTCGGTTTGCAAGGTCCTTTACATGCTTCCTTCTATTGTTCAGGCATTCAGGCGCTTTAAGGTCAAATCAAGCTGCAACGCGCGTCGGTAGCCGTAGTTGGTGCGGGAGGTCTTGGATGCCCTGCACTCCAGTACCTTGCCGCTGCCGGTGTTGGCAAGCATTTCCTCTCCGACGCGGTATCAGCGTAATTACCAGTCGGAACTAGGTCGAATAGCTATTATTGATCATGATACAGTCGAACTTTCCAACATACAGAGACAGGTACTCCACAACGAAGGGACGATCGGCATGTCCAAAGTACTTTCAGCGGAAGCTGCTATCAAAAAGTGAGTGTCTACTACAGGCTCGTTCCTCTCCTTATGATATCCCCTTAGAATCAACTCGACGATTCGAGTGGAACCCATCAACGAGGCGATAAATTCGTCCAACGCGGTGGCGCTCTTGCAGCCATATGATGTGATTCTTGATTGCACAGACAATGTGCCGACCAGGTATCTTCTGTCCGACACCGCCGTTCGACTCAGGAGACCTCTGGTCAGTGGTGCCGCCCAAAAATACGAGGGTCAGCTCTGTATCTACAACCTCGGCGAGTCGGGACCCTGTTATCGTTGCATATTTCCCAAACCTCCTGCTCCAGAGATGTCTGGGAGTTGTGAAGAGATGGGTATCCTAGGTGCTGTTACGGGTGTCATCGGTGTCATGCAAGCATTGGAGACTATCAAGATCCTCGCCGGTCTGCATGGTGTGTACAATGCCTCTGATGCTCGTCCCCCTGAGACAAGTCATTAGCGCAGATGGTAAAGCCTCCCTTATGTTGTTCTCTGCTATGTCAATGCCACTGTTCCGGTCCATCAAGCTAAGGGCACGAAAACCAACATGTGCTGCCTGTGGGGTAGATGGACTGAGACTGGGTGCCATTCATGAGACTGACTACATCGCATTTTGTGGGGGACCCCGTCCCGACTGGGAAGCAAGGGGTTCAATTTCAGGAAATCCTGGTGACCGCATCTCTGTTCAAGTAAGGTGTTCAGCTCCGCGCTGCAAAGAACAATCTCAACTACTTTCAGGAGTTACGAATACTGCAATCGCAGGAACAATGCGTGTTGCTTGATGTTCGTCCCAAGACTGAATTCGGTATATGCCGTTTACCGGGTTCACTAAGTAAGTTTGATTTGCATTATCCTCCCAGTATCGTTCACAAATTTCATATAGGCATTCCACTTCCACAACTGCTCGCAGATCCCTCTGCCCATCTACCACCCAGTGTCAGCTCGAAGATTGTGGTCTTGTGTCGACTCGGTAATGATTCGCAGATCGCGGCGGAAGCACTTCGTGAATTCAACCCAGTGTTTGATGTGAAAGATGTTATAGGGGGGTTACGTGCATGGGCAAAATATGTGGATCCACAATTTCCAGTGTACTGAGACAGGTCAAAACATTAATGGTGCAGAATCCATTCTCTCTGCAAAACAATCTGATCACCGCTGCGGATCCTAACGATACTGAATGTTGGATCTGTGCATAGGCCCAGTGAATTACAGCACTAGTTAGAATCTCACTTAATGTTTAACCCAAACAACATATATTCCACCACATCTTCCCCAGAGAAGACACATTTCTTGTAGTTAGGCTTCTCGGAACGACCTACCTTTAGACATATCTATCTCAGTCGGGACAAACTTGCGGCTCTCCTCCGGGCACTGGTTCGTATTCCGTTGTCCGATATGTGATCTAATGGTGGCCGTGTAGCATGATCCGTCACAGTCGCGTACTGGTAACTTTGGTGAAACCCAAACTTGACTCGGCAGACCGTTTCAAAGTCGTTGCAGAACTTCTGATACATTGTGTGCTGTGTTGGTATCGGCGACACTTTCGTTTTGCGAGTGACGTTTATTTGCGAGGCGCTGCCCACTTGTCCTTGGAAATTCGCAGGTGACAAACGTTAGCGACTACTCAACTTTCGCGCGCATCGTTCAAGTGACTGGCCAGTCTGGCCGAAAGTGACACGACCGAATGAGAAGCCCTATTACGTGACGGTTGGAAGACGGAACGTGGGGTTATTTCAACATCTGTGGAAGTTAAGGCATTATCTTAGTTCCCAGAGGTATTGCAATCACAACGCTGAACTTGTTTCCCTGTGGCACAAATGAGGTTGGTACACTTCTCGTCAGACTGGAAGATGGAATACGTCCAGTGTTTGTAAGTGCTTCCTTGGTGATTCTTCGCTGTTGCGTCAATTCCTGACGGAGTTGAGAGGTGAGTTCGCGGTGCGACGTAAAGACAGGTCGACCGATACCCTGGTATTACCCACAGGTCCCGGATTCAGAAGTTGTTCTTCTTTATGTATTCTTGTCACCATCTTGCAACTTAATGGTACGACGCCAGTGCCACTCTTGAGTGGTAAGGGACAGCTTGATGTTGATGATCACATTCGGTGTTTCAGGATGGCGCTCTACCTGTGCAAGAGAAATTTTCCAACACGTTGCGTACGCCTTTTCACTATTCCGTGCATGTTTGTGTCCCGAACCCTTGTATGTCGGCAAGCTTTGGCTGTGGACCCATGGCTCGGTGGCTCCATTGTTTGAAGGTTGTGGACGAACCACATACGTGATTTACCTGCAAGTGTGGTCGGTGTGGTCGTCCAGGGGAAGTGAAGGTGGAGAGTAATTCGCTTTGTGCCAAGCCCTGGCATATGAGGTCAAAACTGCCATCGTGAAGTGTGTCGATGTCAGCGCCGTATAGCTTGTACATGACATTGTAGAAAGCGTCAGCCTCGATGAACTCGAAGACACGTCAGTGATTAAGAGAAATGAGGAACTGTGATAGCTGTAGCCAGTGGAAAGGGCCGGTTTGATGCATCATGCATCATGTGCGGACTTGGTCGGCGCCACTGAGCAGTGCACTCGCGAGCGGATGACCCCGCATTGACGTCCACCACCACCATCACTCTCTATTCTTCTCCTTTCCTACATATAAACCGTACTAGCGTCAGGATCGTCTAGCAGCTGGGGAGGTCTGGCGTCCTCCATCTCGCGCGTGCTAGCCAACAATCGAGATCATGACTGCAGCACCTGCACGAGGCATTGGTCGCCAAACGGACATTGTACGTGTACACCCAACCCGCTCCTCGGCAGACTAATGGACCTCGCGCTTCTAGCAGCCTGCGGCTTCTCTTACACCAGTCTCTTCGCAGGGTGATTCCGGAATTTCGTCACATCCCACGCCGACTTCCACCCATACGACCGCTTCGCAAGCCCCTTTGACGCCCCAGAGAGGCCGCTCGACAACTCGTTATCCAGAATCGCTTAGCAGGGTCCCCCTCCACCGCCGTGGTACTTCCAAAACGTACGAGTGTCTCGAGGATCTCCTCCGTGAAGCTGGCTACAAAGAGACTCGCGTCTTCACCCCCGAATCAGACCGCAACGCACGGTCGGCCGCCGGAAATGCGGGAAATAGTGTGCGAGGAAGTGTTGGGGCCGTCGTCGACTTCTTTGCTGGGCTCGTGAGTCGGGGTTCGAGCTTGTCGCATGAAACAGCTCCTTTGGAGGACCACCCTGAACAATCTGCCTCACATGCGTGGTCACCTCCACCTTCACCACTGGCTCACGCAATACACATCAGGGACAGCAGAACCAAACGTGTTTCGTCAATGGCTTCCCTCTCCCGCAACGGCTCTTCTGAGAACTTGCGTCGCCGCACCTACGTTGACCTGTCTGCGGACGCACAGCTCCACCAGTCATCTCAAGGACTACCCCAACATCCTCACTCATCTCTCGGGGCGCATCATCACCGTCATATTAACCGTTACCATCATCAACTTAATAATAATTACTCATCCAAATCATCATCATCTAAGCCAAATCCGCCTAATGCCCGCGCGTATCTCCGCCATATGGTGTCAGCGCCAAACATCCAACCACTCGCCAAACGCACTGCATTGTCAGAGGCTTCCTTGAGGGCGCATGCATTAGGACGCGATCGTCGAAATGGCACGCGTCGCACGTTCATCCTTAACGATGAAGATAATATCGCGGAATCTGACTACGAACCACACTCCCGCGCTACCATAGACGATCACGATCACCAGGTACACCCACCACTCCCACGAAACTGGATGGAGTCGGTCGCAAAAGCCTTATTAAGTGGTGTCAGCGGCTCAGCGGCCGTTACATCGGACGCTGCATCCACGAGGACGGCAAAGACGGCGTCGACACGCAAGAGCTCTACACTTTCTGACAAATCGAATCGAGAAGAAAGAGGAACGGCGCCGACTCGGGGTAGGAAACCGCCGTTGCTTTGCGTACAGGTGCAAGACGTGAAGGCAAGAACCAGCGATGGTCAGGTGTCTTGCACGAGAGTCATGTGTCGTTCCACGCCCACGTCACGGGCGAGTTCACTGGCGCGGCACAGCGCCCGTGACGATCACATGAAGACTGGGAACGGCGGAAAGAGAAGACAAGAATATAAACCAAGGAATCGTCGGAATGGAAAGGATCGGGATGTTAATGTCGTGCCGTCCCTTGCTCGAACGAAAGTAGAGAACGACGACTGGATGGCACCGCGTCAACGTTATTCTACCGGTTGGGGAATGGAGAGTGGTGCTCAGGCCTACCCAGGTGGAATATGGTCCGACAACAGTGACGACGCCGACGACGACGACGAAGATGAAGATGAAGACGAGGAGGGGGAGCTCGGTTTAGATCGTTTGCTCGTCCCTGCCAGACGACAGCACTCTATTCAGAGTCTACGAAAACATCTCCAACGACCTCAATCCAAGTTGTTGGGTCACCGTGGTGCGCCGCGGCCCAGATCACCTAGAAGCGGTGGGACGAGTCCATTCGACCGAGCTCCAACTGGCCGACTAGACTGGGGGAATGCGTCATGGAGCACAAGTCGAGGCCGGGAATGGTTAACAAGTCAAGATGAAGAAGGCGAGGACGGGTATAGTCACGTCTTCGGTTCAGAGTTAGCGGCGGGCAGGTCGGATACCAAATGGAGACGGGGCCTTTCCGGTCTCGCGCAATGGACGACATCCCCGTAAGTGTGTGATATTGTGGTCAATAAATTGACAACATTTCCTCTGTTTTAATGTCTACTCACATTTTCTGCAAATGGATCGATCCATCGTGTACGTATGACATGTATCACGACCGCCTTTTCTTCCACTTTGGCATTCCACCGTTTCTTTTTCTCAGTTATTCACCCTAACAAACGTAGCGATATGTTTAATCGTGGTTCATACATATAATGGATCTTATGTGATATGACATATCCGTGTTGATCACTGGCCAAGATTCGCAAATTCGAACGTTGCGAACGTCGACCCACCGAGTTCAGTCAAAAAGGTGGATAAACCAAGTCAGCGATACAGGCTTCCCCGTCCTGATGGATGAGCACGTTGAACTGTTTGTTTTCGTACAGTGAGTATGCGTCGCATTACGAGACACGTATATGCACGAACCCCAACAGGAGTCTTTGCAACCTCATCATGGTATTAGTATGCAGTCGTTCGGGGTAAGACGTTAATGACCCATTCTCGGCCCAAGGACAAACCATAGCGGGGAACCGTCCAAAGTCCATCGTTGTGCCAAACAGTGGTAATAACGTTGGCGTGATCTAGGTTCAGCCATACTCGTATCTCCCGACGAAGTCGCTGCATGCAAACAATGAGTTGACCAACGCACAACATCAGTGTCTTCTTTTACCTTCATTTTCAGCGTCTTCACTCGCGTATGTTCTGATCGATTGAGCAAATTCGGGCAGAGGAGAGTGCGGGTACACATCCATCAGCCTCCCTCGCATGCGGAACGTGCCTCTATAAACGTCGACCCCTTTCCATGGTCCACGAGGGGAAGAAGCCGAGGAGAGTCCTGAGATGCGAGCTGAGCACACAAGAAAGAAAATAGAATGAAACATAACGCACATCCGCTGCAAAAGTTTGCGAGATTTGTGACGAGGGGAATTCTTTAGTCGGACAGGGACACGAACCAGCACTCTTCCCTGTGAGTCACAATGAATCGCGTCGAACGTATAACTTGCATGCATCTGTAACCTAGCATGACATCGTTGGATTCAAGAGACGTGTCAAAAGTCAGAAGTTGGACATTGGTATATCTCAGAGTGCGACCGACTGCATGTTGCATATCGCTGGCACATTGTCAAGGAAAGCACGTCACCTCCGCCGCTGACGAGATATCCCATCGGGTAATATAGGGAGCGTACATGTTTTTCATGACGAAGCTTGGAACCATGTTGCCGTCGTGACGCGGCTGTGCCCCAAAGGCAAATGGTCCCATCGGTGGATGCCGACGCGATGAACTCGCCGTTTCGCGAGAGTGCCAAAGAGCTGATGAGTTGAGCGTGGGGTGTCGACCATTGAGCAAGGTGGACGCATCTGAACACTTCAAAACGGGTGAAGAACCCCATCCTGCATAGTTGTTCGTCGTCGGGCGACCACGCAAGTGAGTGTGTGCCAAAGTTGATTGGTCTGATGGCCAATTTGCCGGAGCGGCTGTTGTGGATTCGGATAGTGCGCAACTCGCAACTCGCGAGCGTCTCTCCGCCGTGCGGGTGAAAACGGACACAAAAGACGCCAGTGCTATGCCAAATGGATTGAGAGCTAGTTGTCCTTCAAGGAAGTGGTGGACCATTATCTCAAGGGTTAGACTCTCCCATCTTCGAGTGCATATACGCACACAGCTCCACGACGATACCACATGGAAGAATCGCCTATCTGCAAGAGGATCAAACATCATATGGGATATCTCATGTCGACGAGATAGCTAGCCACGAGTGTAGAACACGGATGAGCTGCATGTGGTAGATTGCATGTCATAGTGCGGTGGTGGATACATAACAAAAGAGACACGAAATGGGAATGACGACATACAGCTCACTATGACCAGGACATCAGACATAGACGAAACAACCAGACAGAGGCCACGCACGAATTGGAGGGCGGCACCCTTGGTCTTCTTCTCACCACCGAGTTCGAAGCTAGAACGGCGAGTTAAATTGACAGCATAAATGGACGGATAAGAGTACGACGTACTGTTTGCATCGCTTCAACGCCATCTGCATCTTGTACTTGCACACCGTGCATTCCAGTCTCAGCACGACCTTTTTCGTAGTCTTGGCCTAGGAGCGACGCAGTGCGTGAGGAATCGCAAAGACGATCTGGGATCATTTTACCTTCTTGTGGAAGACGGGCTTCGTCTGACCACCATAACCTGATTGCTTACGGTCGTAACGACGCTTTCCTTGGGCGAATAGCGAATCTTTGCCCTTTTTGTACTGCGTCACCTTGTGGGGGCTGGAATGAAGATATGAGGGTGTTGAAGTTATATCATAATGTAGGCACGTACGTGTGCTTCTTGCACGTCTTGCCCTTGCAGTCTTGGGAACACATGAGCTGTCGATGTAGCAAGCACGATACTGCATGACTTACATGTCCGTCGCGTTCTACAATTTATGCAGGTGAGAAGAGGTGACGGTACACAGATTGACTCTGAACACTCACTTGGGGATGTTAACCATCGTTGTCGGCGTTGGCGTTGGCGTTGACAAGTCTTGAGGATATGCCTTCCCTGAGCCCGGCAATCGCCGGGAGTGTTGTACTGTACAGTTTCCGGTTAGGGTTCAATCTCCGACACAAATCATACGGAAGAGATGGCACACTCAAAGGTAGATGAAATTAGCAAAGATTGTTAGACTCCGAGTAACCTCAAGCTATATATCATGAACTTGCACACTCTGCACTCCAATTAACAGGCGTCAGCTCCTTTACCCTCCGCTGAAACACACTGAAAGTACAGAATTCCGGTGATCCCGGAAGGTGGTCTCCTTCCTTTGCGCACATGGGCAGGACCAAGTTTTTGTTCTTGTACCGCATCCGAATATCTAGATAGGACATAGCCATCAACGAGAACAATGAGAACAGATGCTGAAGGGCCCGAGTGGATAACTTACAGTGTTCCTCTTTAGAATGAGCATTCCACAGTCCACTTAACAAGGATTGCAACCTCAGTCCTTGTTCCGAGTCACGGTGCCTTTTCTTGAAGAGTTCAAAAGTAACAGACGACGTGAACGGTGGCCACCTTTCAGTACGTTAGGCATTATCACTACGAATAGGAGAAAGAACATACTTCTCATCAAAGATATCAAACGTGCTGCACAGTGCAGCCAACGTAGAGTCATGCGTACTATAAACAAGGAGATTCAATGGATCCTTGTCCCCTTCCTCAATCTTGGTCTGCATTTTGGTTGACACATCCGCAAGGAGTCTGCCCATACCCAGACGGCGACCCTGCTCGGTCTTGACTGTTCAGTAGAATCGAGCATCCGTGAGACCCATGCTTATCAAGATTAGCGATCTACTTTACAAACTGTTTCGATGGCAAAAGTCAGTGGATTATCAACAAGATAAGAACGTGAGGACACACTTGTAAACCACTCGTCCGATGCTGCAGATTCCTGAAAGTCAATGTTTCATCCGTGAGCATTACCTGACTACCATTGAACTTTGAAAATTGGGGACATACGATCAAGTCAACTACTTCAGGATCCCAGAAGTCATCAGGGACTTTGATTCCGTGTGCTGCGGCTGAACGAACCTGGATATATAGCTTTGCATTGAGAAACCAGCTCATCAGAGCTTTCCTAGACTCACGGTATCCAGAATCCCCGAAGCACGGGGTGATCCATCTACGCGGATCGGTTTGCCTTTGATATACTTCGACAATCTCTCGTCCAAAGTTTGGAGTCGAGAGTTCCACCTGGCAGCAGCAGCTACGGGACAGAACGTCAGTACCTTCTACTTGTTTGGAACGTACAACTTACCTTGAGCGAAGCGCAACTCTAATAAACCGAGCTGCGGACAAGACAGGATGTTACTAACGATGTTCTCGTCTACCTTATTCCTGCAAAGGTATGTTATCATCCCAGGTCCGTCCCTTCCCACAACATACCTAACCAAGATCGAGGGTATCACACCACTGGCACAGTGCTTTTGGGGGTATAATCCATGAACAATATGTTCAAGGGACTCGATCGTCCGCGGGACGTTTGTCGAGCTAGACGAATGCACAACCTGATCAGGAGGCATACAGACACGATAATAAGCTGGGTCACCGGAAATAAGCCTGCTTTTCGTTGTGAAGCCTCCCGGGGAGAAAGCCGAGCCTGCGAGGGTCAACCAACTACACGCGACGGACGAAACAGTTTCCGCTTACCTGTCAACATAGAGTTTTCGCAACGCGACACCGAAATTGTACGTGGACTAGAGATCAATGAGCAACGGTTTCAGTGTATGAGCCTGTAGATGCTACCTCCTTCCCGATGTCCGTCAGGTCACCCAAAAGACTGCACAAATGACATCAGAACCATGCATGGCTTCTCCTATTCAATATTTGCGTACCATAAATTCGTAGCGGTGCTCCCATCCCGCATCTCTGTTCCTCTCTTGAACCACGCCCCTTCAGAAGCAGGTTCCCTGTGCTTTGCCGTTGTCAATTTCACTGCCTCGCGGAACCGTCTCGCCACGGAACACATCTGCCAGTATTCGGGAATGGATGCTGGTGGATCCACCATACGAGTCCTCACTGGGGTCCGCTCACCTGGGAAAACACGAGTCGGGTGGGTGCAGGGAATTAGGAGAATGGACGTGCGACACACCATGCCTCACGTAGACGTGGACCTGCTCGAGTTCGAGTCCAGAGGGAGCTTGTGGGTATCCTTCGACGTCTAATGGCTCGCCTACCAACTTGGGTGTAAAGTAAATGAGCATGACTGACCTCGCTCGAACCGCGGAAACGGTACTCACCAAGCTGATGCCCACGCGACCACTCTCTCCCCAGCCCATAGCGTGGTATGTCGGGAGGTCGAGAAGTCAGTATGTATAGCTGATGAAGGTATCAATGTCAAAGGCTGCAACCTGAGCTGCGTCAGTCTCAGGTTTCAAGTTTTGGCAACAGGATGAATCGCCCAGCAGCTTGATAAGTGACGCATGGCGGGAACATGTCAGTAAGTTCGCACCATGATCCTGGGAAGTGTTACTGTAATAAATAGCCAACACGACTCGCCGAACAACGTCTTTAAACGTAGTCTTCTCGAAATGGCTAGTCAGCTTGCACAATTCTCATTCACTTGCTTGTGGATCAATTCGACTCCTACACCTACATTTCCTTCGCTGATCAAATGTTATACAATAAGGATACAACAGAAATCGCCGTGATCCCTGCCCAGCTGCCGCCTAGGGCTTAATGGCAATCTTCAACGCCCCTCGACTGCTCATCTTGTCCAGCGCTTCCTGGTACTCCTCCAACTTGAAGACATCCGTAACCATTCCCTTCACCTTGACTTTTCCGCTGTCAAGGTAGGCAACTGCCCGAGGGAAGCAATACGTTTGCGAGAAAGATCCGATAATCTGCGATGGCAAGGGTGAGGAGAAAGGTTTTTCGCTGACTAATTTAACCCACGTTGATCTCGTCACCAAAGATCTTGGACGGTGGCCAGTGCACAAGCGCCTTGTTCTCGTAGACGCCGTATATCATTAGCGTTCCTCCCCTGCGCACATAGTTGATGGATTCATTCGCGAGTTTCTCCACTCCTGTAGCCTCCACAACGATATCGAATCCATATGGATTGTCCGCTTTAAGCTTCGCCCATTGGGATTCAGGGTTCTGGCGGTCGAGTTCAATGTACTCGTCAGCGGCCTCGAGTTGCTTGGCGATGTCCATCTTAATACCCTTGTTGGCCGCAATGACGACTCTTGCGGCGCCATTGAGCTTCAGGAGCTGGGCCAGTATGAGGCCCGTAGGACCAGCGCCAAGAAGGAGGACCTCGACACCGACAGGCGGGTTGAGCTTATCGAGGCCATGGATAGCGCAAGCGGCAGGCTCTAAGAGAGTTGCTTCTTCATCAGTGAGGTTCTTGATCTTGTAAAGCTTCTTTTGCTGGCTGAACCCCGAGTCGTTATCCCATGACCAACACCACGATAAGGGATAAGCTTACTATACGATGTATTCGGCAAATCCACCATCCAATGTGACGCCCCGCGCGTTGAAGTTCTCACACAAGAGGGACTGGCCACGTCGACAATAGAAGCAATTTTCACACTGCGCCATCGGTCCGAACAAGTCAGTAGCATCATTTTCAATCTTGAGCACGAAGGGACACACTCACAGTAATGCCCACGTCAGCAACGCATCGATCGCCTTTCTCGAAGCCCGTGACGTTTTTACCCATTTCCACGACCGTACCGATGGCTTCATGGCCCGGGATCAGCTATCATGCGATAAGAGATTTGATTAACGCCATTGATCCGAAGAGGGAAGCTTACCGGGAACTTGGAGATGAACTCGCCGTCGTGGATATGTGCGTCAGTGCCGCATACACCTATCAAATAGAACGGCGGGCTTATCGGTCAGCGTTGCACAGTGGTTCAGCGGGTTCGCGACGAACCACAACACGTCACTGCAGAACAAAATTAGCGCTCCGCCTCTCTGGTTAAACGCGAGTGGACGACATCACCTTTGAGAAGAACGTCATCATCGCCGACATTTGGTATTGGGACCTGCCTAACCTCGAAATGTTGAGGCTGGATAGCAACCACAACTCAGAGGCGCGCAGATTGTGTAAGGAGTGAGGTGACCTTTGTGTACCACAGTGCTCTCATAGTACCCTGAGGCATGTTGGAGACGATGTGGGGGGTGCAAGGATGGAGAGGGGGAGAGAGACGACAGCGGCTATTGCAATCCGCCTTGGTCCGTTATATACCCGGATTTCAGTTGCAAAATGTAGCAATCGATTGGGACCGTAAGGTACATGACGTCACTCGACCATTTTCGGTAAGTGGTAACGCTGAACGGTATCACGTGGTAGACGAGTTGTGGACTGCTCTTACGTCATGGTATCTCCACCGAGAGTTCCGCTCGTCCGAGAATCCCGGAAGTTCCTTATCTATGCGTGCGGTCAAAGATATCGCATTTGGGAGTGCAAGCTGTCCGACCCACCCAGACCTCGTCTTGACCAATGTTTTTGTAGCGCAAGTCCCTCCACCGCCATCATCTACTCCTGTATCGTATCGATCTTCAGGGTCTCCCAGTTCCATTGTTTGGTGCCATGGCAGAAACTGCCACTCTCTTCGTAGCCTACAGTCAACTCCAAAACTTTGTCTACTGGTCCACCTCCTCTCGTCAGCTTGCCCTTCCCGAACTTGGTCGCTGGCGCTGGCTTCCTCGCCAGCTTCATCGTGTCCGTGGTTGCTTCATCCATTCCTCAATCAAGTAATGACGTATACGTGTCTTCAGCACCCCAATAGAACTCGTCAAATGTAAGATGCAAGTCCAAATGCTTGCAGTCCCCCCGAGGATCCCCGACTTCAAAACGATACCCCCTTCTTTCGTTCCAGCAAGCACCCTCATCAATCATATCTCCCGCGCTTCTGCTCCACGTAAACACAGACCTCTCACACGGAAATTACCGGGTCCAATAGCAATTTTCACAAGTATCATACGCACTTCAGGTTTGAAAGCACCCAACACCAACCGTCTCTATCCGGGAGTTCAACACCCCGTGATCAATCTACCGAGAATCCGCCCTCTCCGGCGCATTAGCCGGCGGGGTATGTGTGCTTTCGCTTTACCCTGCAGATACCGTCAAGTCTGCAATCCAGACCGCAGAAGAACTCCGCCCCCCAAATATGTTTACCCATTCGGCACATCGGACGAACAAGGTAGGGGGATTCTGGGAAACGGCAAGGGCAATGTATAAGGTCCAAGGGTGGAGAGAGCTATATGTAGGCTGTGCTATGACCGTAGCCTGGCAGAGCGATTCCTTGTAGTGGCATCGTGTTCGTCGTATATGACGGGCTTAACCAAAGATATGGGTAAGCGCAAAAGAATCGGGTTTTCAGGGACTATATCACGCATCACCACACCACATACGAGCACCTAGACCTACATCTGTACAATTGATCACTCAGCCAACCAATCTCTCACGAAGAGCGCCGCTTCCTGAATCATGGCAGGAGTACAATCATGCCCAACATTTTCCTCCAGCACTACCTTCTTCACACCACCACCGACTTCTAGCCCCTCAACGAACTCCTGACTTGCAGTCCAAGGCACCAGTTTGTCCTCGGCGCCTGATAACACAAGAATCCTCTTACCCAAGAAAGGGTTTGCAACATCTTTCTCCCGAAATGCAAAGCTGGCTGGATCGTATGCCTCCACATAAGCTTTCAAGTGGAGTGGATAGTGCGGTGCTTCAAGGGAGATTCCATGAAACTGAGCGCGCTGGGATATGAGTTTGGTATAATCTGGGCATCCGATGATAGGAATGGCAAGCTGAATCCGAGGTTCTGATCAAGTGCGTGATAATCCGTAAGATAGCAGCTCAAATCCAAAGAACCGAGTTCCGGCCACGTACCACGAGTAAGGGCGATCCAGGTTGAGTGACCTCCGAGACTGATGCCTGCTACTCCCCATTCGACGATGCTTCGCTCGACTTGGGGGTATATATACGCTGGGATATGGTCGATCAAGAACGTGAGGTCGTGTACTGTGCCAGCTGACCAGTGTCAAGTCAGCATGAGGGCGATCTCGGATCAAGAGGGACTGGGTCTACATACTCTGTATGGTGTACATGTCCACGCTAAGATCGCGCTTGTCAGTGAAACTCGGCCATCAATTAGTGCCATACTGACGCATGTTGAGGATTGTTCCTAGCGGGATCTTTGTGCCATCCCTCGTTGCGCAGGGGGTCTACGAGACGTTTTCCGTGGTTACGATGATCCTAATCTCCTACGAGTCAGTGATGCCAGCCCACGGCTGCTTTATCGTGAGGTACTTGCATACGCGATAATGACCAAATCCCTCTTCCTATGGGTACCTGGCCCATAGTTGATTTCGAGGATTGATTTCGCAACGTGTACTACGCTGTTTGTGGACTGCGTACGACCGTGCAGCAGGAACAAGGCATGCACAGGTAAGTTGGAGTTGGCACTGTCGCGATGGCTGTGCACCTCGACGAGTATCCCGCCGACGAAGATTTCGTTTATGATGACGGGCTCGGACATGGTGGCGGAATGACTCAGGCTCTGAAACTAGTTCATGCGAACTAGTGAACGATTGGGGATATTTCGAGTATCATGTGGCCGTGGATGGAAGACACCATCATTGGTATCGGGACCCGCTCGCCAGCTGTAGAGAGTTGGTATTCGTTCCTCTACTTACGACTGAGAGGAAATGACTTACCATGCCAATCCGCTGAAGGACGTATGTTCTTATCCTGGACACCCAATTCAACCCAGGAGAACAAACGTATGACGTTACACCATCCGGCCTGGTTCAACGTTCTGTTATGAGCAAAAGGCGACTGTCCGGCGCTGGGCCTCCGGGACTCAACCGACGTCGAACAGCTGGAGCTTGTACAGATTGGTCAGGGTAAGCGGCGTCTTGAAGAGTTTGCTACTGTTGACTTCTTCTTGAAGTTGGGACATTATCGACATCCAGTGATGCCATCCGAACAGTGCTGCGCCCTCTATGCACAGTCCCATCGCTTCCGATTTCAAGCTGTGCGATCGGGTTCGCATCGTCCTGGCGCCCAACGCTCAGCATGTCCGAGCCGTAGGGTCTCTCGTAAAAAAACAACCGGGCCATACAGTTCAACTCCGTCTTGAATACTTGAAGCTACCATGGGTTCACAGCAAAGTCGAAACTTGCCTGGACAGCAGCAGTAGCCAATTTTATTGCAATTCGGAATCTGAAGCCATGAAGGGTTGCAGCAAGGTGTCGGTCCGATTCCCATCTCTTCCAATTTCAAGCTGTGTGGCCACTGGCCATCACAACAACTCCTGAGCATTTCTCGTAACAACAACCGTGTCATACAGCTGTCAGGTAAGTATTATGTGCGGTACAGAATCCGTGCAGCATTCGAAACTAACGGGTTTACAGTGAAGTTGAGACTTACTTGTCAGCATTGGATGCATCTACTGCTAGTAGATCTGAGACCCTCTCCTGTAAGGAGAAGGCAGTGACACTGAGCGTTCGTGAGTATCTGGACATGCTACTTCCCTGTGGATATACTTAGCTCGCGTTGTATGCTTCGCCGTTTCAGTGATGGGGATCCGCGCCTACAAAGAAGGTAGTAGTACCTCGTGTTATCACCTATTGAATCCAACGGGCTACCGAAATCGCGATGGATAACAGCAGTACCCACTACCCAGAGACGAGATTCCTTAATCTCCGGAGCTCGGAGGCCCGTCTGGTATCTTTGGTGCTTTTCATCAGCACCATAGATTCTCAAAGGATGTACACCATGACGGTATGTTTGCATGCCTGGCCCTTGTGTCTAAGCTGTAATGCGGTTGCAGCAAGGATCACTGTTTTGCACCGCGTCCACAGCACTCACGAGATGTATAAAGCCTGCATCCTTATTCTTCTCCCATCATTCTCTTTTACCCCCTCTCATTGGTACCTATGAACTTCAACTTCCCTCTTGTGGGCAGGATGAGGAGGCGCCCAACTTCTAATTCATCTACCTCTGTCGCAACGGGGAACCAGTCTCCTCCAGACAACTGGGAACCGGTCGACCTCTCGTCAACCGAATATGCACGTATGCGCAGGGAATTGATGCAACTCATCAGTGACTTGCGCTCATTGGGGCAAGTTAAGAACTACCGTGCCCCTCCTTGTCATTAACCTCATGTCTCCAGTGCGGAGGCCTTGTTCGATCTTCCTTCCATCGTCGTTATCGGTGGCCAGTCCGGTACGTATCGACGTTGTGTGAGTTGAGTTCGGTTTCACTCTTTACTCACTACTGTGACTTGTCAGCTGGAAAAAGCTCCCTGGTTGAAGCTGTTAGTGGAGTAAGTCACGCCTAATGTTTATCAAGCCATAGAAGACGCCTGACAGTTCATACTAGGTCAATGTTCCTCGAGACAGTGGAACCTGCACGCGGTGTGTCCATCCCTTTCCATTTCTTATCGTCCTCATCTTCCAGACAGGTGTCCGATGGAGTGTACAATGTCCAGTAACGCGACAACTTGGTCCTGCAACATCAAACTTCGTTTTGATTATGATTCATCCGGGGGTTCTGCCGTCCAACAGAGGGAGATAACTTTCGGACCCACCATCACCGACAAGAGTGACGTGGATGTCTGGCTCCGTCGCGCGCAAGCAGCTATCCTTAATCCAGACCTCGCGCCGGAAATTTTTCACAGGAGGAACATACAGGACTTGAGGAACCTAACTTCGACCAACTCACTCAAGTTTTCACGAAATGTAGTTTCTATTTTCATCGAGGATCCCGATGCCACCGACCTGTCCTTTGTGGACCTACCAGGTCCGTACGCCATTCACAAGTGCTTCTGTGCTGATTGTCTTTATAGGGCTAATACAAAATGAGGACCAAGGGGTGCTTGACTTGGTGCGGCAACTCACTGAATCATACATCGGTCGACCAAACACGATCATTTTGACCACAATACCGATGAGCGGTAATTTATACAATCTTCGTTATTCAGGAGTGACCCTGACTGTTATATATCCGTTCAGATGATATACAGAACCAGCAATCCGTAAGACTAGCAAGAGAGGTTGATCCCGATGGGGAGCGCACTATAGGTTTGCCGAAATCTGATCACAAGCACTCCTCTCTCACAAGAATTTCTCATAGGGATCCTCACGAAGCCTGACATGCTCGGGGACGGTGCCGTCAATGCCAGGCAATCATGGCTGGATGTGATTGAAGGACGTCAGCACCCATTGAAACACGGGTACTACTGTGTTCGTCTCCCTGATGATGCTCAACGGGCACAGCGAATGTCAAGATCAGCACTCCAGCACATCGCAGCAGAGTATTTCGACACGACTTTACCGTGGAGCGGCGTTACTAATCGTGGACGCTTTGGGATCCCAGCATTTATGAAAGATATCAGTGACTTACTTGTCAACCATATCAGAAGAGCGTACGTAGCGCTACATGATGCTTGCGTTTCGCTTTTGGCTAAACAAGTCTTCATACAGCATACCACAGCTCAAACAGGATGTGGAGCGATTGCTCGCTGCTTGCTTGGAGGAGATTAGTACTTTACCCAAACCCTTGGAAGCCGATCCACAAATCGAGGTCCTCGTGAGAGTCAACGCATTCTGTGATGCATTCAAGGGGGTCGTCTCAGGTGCCAGTTCGGACAAGAGTCTTGCACAGCGAAATCGAGCGCTCTACGCCATATTCGCTCAAAACGTTCGAGGGACTTCTCCGGATTTCCGTCCCTTCGAGGCGCCCACGCATCACCCGCAGATTGACGTTCTCGACTCTGAAGAACCAGCCAAGGTTAGGAATGATCAGGTACAGATCATGGGAGTGTATGATGTCCGTAACACCATTTTAGAGTCCGTTCCGTTCCGTTCCTTTACTGGTTATGCTTTCTAACGTACACTACAGGTCAATTGCATGGGAACTTCCTGGTAATATTCCGTACGAGGCAAAAACTCGTCTTATCAACCAGTTCACGATCCTATGGTCTACACCCGCGGAGGAGTGCTTGGCATCTATTAGTGATGTGCTTGATGATGTCATTCAGCAGCTCGTCAAGACACACTTTGGCCGGTTCAGGGCCCTTCACGAATTGATCGCGTACGTCGTCGACAAGGTTATTACAGTAGCAGGGTTTGATGTAGACTCTATCTCGTCTGCAGAGATCTCATCCGCCCCGATGTCGAAGAACACAAAGAGAGAGCACTCGCTGCGATGAAGGAAACTCTGGGACTCGAGACAACCCCAAACTATACTCAGAACCTGAGAGATTACGAGAACCTTCGTGAAAAGTGGCTTGCCAAATACCGATACGCTCGCAGAGGACACTCTCAAGATCGTATATTCTCCTCGGCAGCACAGCAAGCCGTGCAATATCTGATTCAAGCCGGATACAGGGATTATACTGTGGAAGATTTGACACGTCTATCACCTCGAGACCAATTCCATGACGAGTTGACCGTCATGGCAGACGTGCGCGCATACTTTACTATCGCATACAGGGTAGGTGGATATCCCACGAAACAGACGCGATGAGAGGCTGACACAACAGTCGTACAGCGCATTATTGATCACATCCCGCTGAAAATCGAACACACCCTGCATCAGGCTCTAGCAGAGAGATTGTCGGTCAACCTGCTCCAGCGCCTCATGGATGACACGACGTCGTCGGGCAGCTTTACTGATCGCATGAAGGAGTTGGTGAGCGAGGATCCAGCCACTGAGGAGAAGCGGACCCGGCTGGAAGGGAATCAGGTCCGACTGCAGGAAATGAGAAGAAAGCTCGTCAGCTTTGCTACGTGAGTGGTGTAGATTGGGAATCTGATGCTGTGTTTCTTGTAAAGTTGCATTCAGGTTTGTGCGTAATAAATATATTGTGTCTCCATGGTGTTCTTTCGATGATCCTAACGCTGTGATATTAATGCTGTATATGTGTACAGAGGGAACACTCGGGCTATCATGTAGTCGCAGTGGATGGAAGACACCATGGTTTCTAGGTAAGCTGAAAACAGTCCTTCGTTCCTCCACTACATATGAGAGAATGATTAACGACTCCGAGTCACGATGCCAATCGGAGGGCCTACTAGTAGGTATATTTCATCCTCAAAATTTACCTGGGAGAACAACCGTAGACAAACGATTCAGAAGTTTCTTACAGAGCCGTCGACTCTCGGCTCATTCCTTCGGTTTTGCTCTGAGCAACTTGAAAAGGTGAGAACCGCCAGTAACTTGGACGATCCGAGATACAATTTTGAATCTGGCAGTAAAGCCGTGGAGTCAACTCCCATCGCTTGGTTCGGCCCATCATGAGTCACAACAACCAACACACGTTGGGTCTCTCGTAATGGGACCATACAATTACCATTAGGTAAGCACGATACTGTTGAACGTTCGGACCTACCTTGCGGTGAAACTTGCGGAGCATTGGATATTTCTCCTAGCAGAATCCAGATCAGACCTTCCTTCTCCTCTGCCAGGCCTTGTAGGAGAATATGCCACCCGTGAGTATTCAACGTGAGTGTTTGGACAGACATGCTTAGCTCACTCGGTTTGCCTCGCCGTTTCAATGCTGGGGATCTGCGTCGACAAAGAAGGTAGGTAGTACCTCGCGTTGCTACCTCATGAGTCACTGGATCCACTGGGCTTTATGCCTTTTGGCACCACTTGCAGAGTTACCATTGGCTATCGAATCCGTGATACCAGATCACAGCAGTATCCGGAGACGAGCTTCGTTAACCTCCCAAGTTCGGTGGCCCATCTGGCATCTCTGGTGTCTCATCGTCACCATGGATTCTCACAGGACGTACACTATAACGATATGTTTGCACGCCTCGTGTCGAAACTATATCGGGGTCGCACGGCGGATCACGGTTTTGGACGGCGTCCACAGCAACCACAGGATTCATAAAACCCGCTCTATCTCCCATCTCCCCTCTCTCATTGGTACCCATGAACTTCAACTTCCCTCGTATGGCCGGGACTAGGAGGCCGCTAACCTCCAATTCTTCCATGTCTCTGACGACGGAGAGCCAGCCTCCTTCAGAGGACAACTGGGAAGCAGTCGACCTCTCGTCAACCGAATATGCACGTATGCGCAGGGAATTGATGCAACTCATCAGTGACTTGCGCTCATTGGGGCAAGTTAAGAACTACCGTGCCCCTCCTTGTCATTAACCTCATGTCTCCAGAGCGGAGGCCTTGATCGATCTTCCTTCCATCGTCGTTATCGGTGGCCAGTCTGGTACGTATCGACATTGTACAAATCGATACTCGCGACTCACTACTGTGACCTTGTCAGCTGGAAAAAGCTCCCTGGTTGAAGCTGTTAGTGGAGTAAGCCACGCCTAATGTTTGTCAAACCATAGAAGACGCCTGACAGTTCATACTAGGTCAATGTTCCTCGAGACAGTGGAACCTGCACGCGGTGTGTCAAACCCTTTCCATTTTGTTATTGTCCTCATCTTCGAGATAGGTGTCCGATGGAGTGTACAATGTCCAGTAACGCGACAATCTGGTCTTGCACGATCAGACTCCGCTTTGATTACGACTCGTTCGGGCGTTCTGCTGTCAAACAGAGGGAGATTGCTTTTGGACCCATGATTACTGACAAGAATGACATGGATGTCTGGCTCCGTCGCGCGCAAGCAGCTATCCTCAATCCAGATCTCACCCCGGAAAGTTTTCACAGAAAGAGCATACAGGATCTGAAGGACTTGGCATCGACCAACTCACTCAAGTTTTCACGAAACGTAGTTTCTATTTTCATCGAGGATCCCAGTGCCACCGACCTGTCCTTTGTTGATCTACCAGGTCAGTATCCCATTCACAAGTGCTTCTGTCCTGATTGTCTCTACAGGACTGATACAAAACGATGACCGGGAGGTGCTTGACTTGGTGCGGCAACTCACTGAACATTACATCAGTCGACCGAACACAATCATCTTGACCACGATACCGATGAGCGGTAATTCATACAACTTTCGTTATTCAGGGGTGTCTCTGACTGCTCTATATTCGTTCAGATGATATGCAGAACCAACAGTCTGTAAGACTGGCGAAAGAGGTTGATCCTTGGGGAGAGCGCACCATAGGTTTGTCGATATCTGATCACAAGCACTCGTCTCACAAGGATTTCTTATAGGGATCCTCACGAAGCCTGACACGCTTGGGGAAGGTGCTGTAAATGCCAGAAAGTTCTGGTTGGACGTAATTGAAGGACGTCAGCACCCATTGAAACACGGGTATTATTGTGTTCGTCTCCCTGACGACACTCAACGGGCGCAGCAGCTATCAAGATCTGCGCTGCAGCATATGGCTACAGAGTTTTTCGACACGACTTCACCTTGGAGCGAGGTTACTGATCGTGGACGTTTCGGGATCCCGGCGTTTGTGACAGACATTAGTATCTTGCTTGTCGGCCACATCAAAAAAGCGTATGTAGTGCTACATTATGCTTGGGTTTCGCTTTTGGCTCAACAGTTTTCATGCAGTATACCACGACTCAAACAGGATGTGGAGCGATTGCTCGCTTCTTGCTTGGAGGAGATTAGTACTTTACCCAAACCTTTGGAAGCCGATCCACAAATCGAGGTCCTCGTGAGAGTCAACGCATTTTGTGATGCCTTCAAGGGTATCGTCTCAGGTACCAGTTCGGACAAGAGTCTTGCACAGCGAAATCGAGTGCTATATAGTACATTCGCTCAAAACATTCGAAAGACGTCTCCGGATTTCCGTCCCTTCGAGGTGCCCATGCAATACTTGCAAATTGATGTTCTCGACTCTGAAGAACCTTGGAGCGCTCCGGAAATTTATCTGGATCGTCCTCCTTGCGTACTGTCTACGCAAGTCTCGCAGATCGATTTTTCCGAATTTGAAGCACCTTGCGGCGCTCTTGAATCTTTTCCGGTTCCCCCTCCCTGCGCAACGCCCGTGTCATGGTCGTCGGCGGAGGTTGTCGAATCTGAAGAGGATGGTATGGGTAAGCGTAAAAAAGGACCCTCCAAGGGTAAAAAAGGCCAGGCCAAGAGTAATGATGCACCAGTCAAGAGTAATAATCCACCAGTCAAGAGTAATAACACACCAGTCAAGAGTAATAACACACCGGTCAAGAGTAACAAAGCACCGGTCAAGATTACTGGTACTAACCCACAGGTGATGGGATTGTATGATGTTCGCAAGACCATTTTGGAGTCCGTTTTATTCCTTTGACTGGTTACGCTGTTTGACGTACAATGTTTATAGGTCGATTGCATGGGAACTTCCTGGAAATATTCCGTACGAGGCCAAGACTCGTCTCATCAACCAGTTCACGATCCGATGGCCCACGCCCGCGGAGCAGTGTCTGACATCCATTAACGATGTACTCGATGATGTCATTGAGGAACTCGTCAAGACACACTTTGGCCGGTTCAAGGTGCTCGAGAAGTTGATCTTGTACGTCGTCGATAAGGCTGTTTGCACAATTTGATGTAGACTCCATCTCGTCTACAGGGGTTTCATCCGCCCCGACATCGAAGAACACAAGCAGAGAGCACTCGTTGCGATCAAGGAAACTCTGGAGGTCGAGATAACCCCAACGTACACCCAAAACCTGAAGGATTTCCGGGACCTTCGTGAGAAGTGGCTTGCTAAGTATCGGCTAGCTCGCAAAGACCCCGAAGCATACAAGCTTCCTAGACAATTCCCCGGCACAACTGGCGCGGATCATGGAATCGATTCGTCAACACAAAACGCCTTGCATTATCTGGCTCAAGCCGGATACAAGGATGTCACTGTGGAAACCTTGACTCGTCTATCTCCTCGAGACCAATTTGATGACGAGTTGATCGTCATGGCAGACGTGCGCGCATACTTTACTATCGCATTTAAGGTAGGGAGATATCTGAATCCCACGAAGCAGACGCAATGAGAGGCTAACACGACACTCGTACAGCGCATCATTGATACCATCCCGCTGAAGATCGAACAATCCCTGCATCGGGCCCTGGCAGAGAGATTGTCGATCAACCTGCTCCAGCGCCTCATGGATGACACGACGTCGTCGAGCAGTTTTGCTGATCGCATGAAGGAGTTGGTGAGCGAGGATCCAGCCACTGAGGAGAAGCGGACCCGGCTAGAAGGGAATCGGGTCCGACTCCAGGAAATGAGAAGAAAGCTCGTCAGCTTTGCTACGTGAGTGGTGTAGATTGGGAATCCGGCACTGTGTTTCTTGTCAAGTCGCATTCATGTTTGTGTGTAATGTGTAGTACTGGCATATGTCTGATGTGTTTTTTGCGATGATCGCGTTGCGCTGAGCACCTCCCTGATCATGATCCCGAGTGATCCCGACACTGGTGTCAATATAACAGCTTGTAAGTTTCTCGGGTTATAGATACTTGATCGACAGCGGCTCCCTGTAAGTCGATCGGGATGAGGAATGACGTTTCATACGCCTAGGCGCGAATACACTGGCACCGAATACTTGGGGTGTATTCGTCAGCGCCTGTAGCGCCAACCCCGGTGGCAGACTGCGAACTCGTACTGGACAGTTGGGTATACTGGGGCTGTGGATGGACAAAACATGACTTCGAATTGCGAGACGTAGATGACGAGATAACACATACCGTCTGTTTGCATTAGTAATCCTGCCGAGGGTATAAACAAGAATCGGTACGAGAGATAGATCGAACGGGGTTCGAGACCTGGGGCATGCGCGCACACAACAATTCTACATGTGCGAACAAGCTATCAAGGTCGATCTCCCACCGACTCGGGCGCCGCTTCGAGCATCTGCTGTGTCAACCCTGACCGCTTCCTCGCCGCATCCCTATTGCTGTGCTTGTCGAACGTAACCACGCGATAGTCTCAAATCAGTTGAAAGTGAGAATGTAACTCAAGACGCTCACAGGCATATCGATATTCCATATCTTGGTGCCCATGTAAGACGATGTGACTCCTTTGATCGAGCGCTTGCGCACGGGCTAGTGGTAAGTCGCGACCACTTGTGCACGAATGGACTCGGGAGTCGGGGTACCGTGGGGCTTGTTTGCATATGGTGGAGGCGACTGTTGATACATCGATGGACCGAATGGGGCCCCATTTGCGTAACGCGTACGTCGATCCTTCGTGCACGGAGGGGGGGATCACTCATGGCCTACCATTTCGACAATAGTCTACTCCCATTTTGCTTTGAGCAAGAGGTCCACAGCTGATGTGGGGCCCAACCATTGAACGTCGAATGAATGACTAGAGCTTGTTGGCCTGGTCAGTAGGTGGGTGTAAGCCCGTTGGCATCCTCCACTGACATTTGGTCACATCTACAATACATATATGTCCGAGTCGCACCTCATGGAGATCCCAGCAGTCCCTTGTACCCGTACGTCGTAATCGCCTATACAAAGCGTGGTCCAGTTCCCCGCCGTCGGCCACGTCGGGCTTCCAGCGGGGCTAAGATTTTTCTATTGTTGACTTCATGCTGCGGCCCGGGCCGGCCCATCAGTGATGTTGCTCTCTATATGAAAGAAGCAGCTGGCACGCTTTCTACATGCACAGACCCTGATACGCGCCGGTTGGACGATCTGAGAATCAATTCAGAATCTGAAGTTTGGCCGAGAACGGTGGCGGCAAAGCTATCATGATGAAACCACACTCCCATCGCTTGGTTCGCATCATACGGTCACAACAGCTCATGGCGCCCAACGCGCAGCATTTCTCGTAAACCACAACCATGCCATGCGGTTGTTAGGTAAGCATCATGTTGAACCTCGAAGCTACGCATCCCGGGTTTGCAGTGAAACTTGCGGAGCATTGCAGGATACTTCTCCTAACGATTAGACCTGGACCCTTCTCCTCTGTCAGGCCCTGTAGGAGAATATGCCACCCGTGTATTCGTGAGTGTTTGGACACGCTTAGCTCACTCGGTTTGCCTCGCCGTTTCAATGATGCGGGATCTGCGTCGACAAAGAAGGTAGGTAGTACCTCGCGTTGCTACCTCATGAGTCATTGGATCCACTGGGCTTTATGCCTTTTGGCACCACTTGCAGAGTTACCATTGGCTATCGAATCCGTGATACCAGATCACAGCAGTATCCGGAGACCTCAGAGCTTCGTTAACCTCCCAAGTTCGGTGACCCATCTGGCATCTCTGGTGTCTCATCGTCACCATGGATTCTCACAGGACGTACACCATAACGATATGTTTGCACGCCTCGTGTCGAAACTATAACGGGGTCGCACGGCGGATCACGGTTTTGGACGGCGTCCACAGCAACCACGAGATTCATAAAGCCCGCACCATTACCCATCTCCCATCATCCTCTCTTACCCATGAACTTCAAGTTCCCTCGTATGGCTGGGACTACTAGGGCGCGGCTAACCTCCAATTCTTCCATGTCTCTGACAACGGAGAGCCAGCCTCCTTCAGAGGACAACTGGGAAGCAGTCGACCTCTCGTCAACCGAATATGCACGTATGCGCAGGGAATTGATGCAACTCATTAGTGACTTGCGTTCATTGGGGCAAGTTAAGAACCACCGTGCCCCTCCTGGTCATTAACCTCGTGTCTCCAGAGCGGAGGCCTTAATCGATCTTCCTTCCATCGTCGTTATCGGTGGCCAGTCTGGTACGTATCGACATTGTACAAATCGATACTCGCGACTCACTACTGTGACCTTGTCAGCTGGAAAAAGCTCCCTGGTTGAAGCTGTTAGTGGAGTAAGTCACGCCTAATGTTTGTCAAACCATAGAAGACGCCTGACAGTTCATACTAGGTCAATGTTCCTCGAGACAGTGGAACCTGCACGCGGTGTGTCAAACCCTTTCCATTTTGTTATTGTCCTCATCTTCGACATAGATGTCCGATGGAGTGTACAATGTCCAGTAACGCGACAACCTGGTCTTGCACGATCAGACTCCGCTTTGATTACGACTCGTTCGGGCGTTCTGCTGTCAAACAGAGGGAGATTGCTTTTGGACCCATGATCACTGACAAGAATGACATGGATGTCTGGCTCCGTCGCGCACAAGCAGCTATCCTCAATCCAGATCTCACCCCGGAAAGTTTTCACAGAAAGAGCATACAGGATCTGAAGGACTTGGCATCGACCAACTCACTCAAGTTTTCACGAAACGTAGTTTCTATTTTCATCGAGGATCCCAGTGCCACCGATCTGTCCTTTGTTGATCTACCAGGTCAGTATCCCATTTACAAGTGCTTCTGTCCTGATCGTCTCTACAGGACTGATACAAAATGAGGACCAGGAGGTGCTAGATCTAGTACGACAACTCACTGAACATTACATCAGTCGACCGAACACAATTATCTTGACCACGATACCGATGAGCGGTAATTCATACAACTTTCGTTATTCAGGAGTCTCTCTGACTGCTCTATATTCGTTCAGATGATATGCAGAACCAACAGTCTGTAAGACTGGCGAAAGAGGTTGATCCTCGGGGAGAGCGCACCATAGGTTTGTCGATATCTGATCACAAGCACTCGTCTCACAGGGATTTCTTATAGGGATCCTCACGAAGCCTGACACGCTTGGGCAAGGTGCCGTCAATGCCAGAAAGTTCTGGCTAGATGTGATTGAAGGACGTCAGCACCCATTGAAACACGGGTATTATTGTGTCCGTCTCCCTGACGACACACAACGGGCACAGCAGCTATCAAGATCAGCCCTACAGCGCATAGCTGCAGAGTTTTTCGACACGACTTCACCTTGGAGCGAGGTTACTGATCGTGGACGTTTCGGGATCCCGGCGTTTGTGACAGACATTAGTATCTTGCTTGTCGGCCACATCAAAAAAGCGTATGTAGTGCTACATTATGCTTGGGTTTCGCTCTTGGCTCAACAGTCTTCATGCAGTATACCACGACTCAAACAGGATGTGGAGCGATTGCTCGCTTCTTGCTTGGAGGAGATTAGTACTTTACCCAAGCCCTTGGAAGACGATCCAGAAATTGAGGTCCTCGTGAGAGTCAACGCATTTTGTGGTGCCTTCAAGGGTGTCGTCTCAGGCGCCAGTTCGGACAAGAGTCTTGCACAACGAAATCGAGCGCTCTACACCATATTCGCTCAGAAAATCCGAGGGACGTCTCCGGATTTCCGTCCCTTCGAGGCGCCCACCCAATACTCGCGGGTTGATGTTCTCGATGCTGACGAATTCTGGAGCCCTCCGGTAAATTCTCCGACTCCTCCTCGTTGCGAAGAGTCCGAGCCATCCTCGCCTATCGATGTTCCCGAATCTGGAGAGCACGTTATGTTTAAGAGTAACAAAACGCAGGTGATGGGATTGTATGATGTTCGCAAGACCATTTTGGGGTCCGTTTTCATTCCCTTCACTGGTTACGCTTTTTGACACACAATGCTGATAGGTCGATTGCATGGGAACTTCCTGGCAATATTCCGTACGAGGCCAAGACTCGTCTCATCAACCAGTTCACGATCCGATGGCCCACGCCCGCGGAGCAGTGTCTGACATCCATTAACGATGTACTCGATGATGTCATTGAGGAACTCGTCAAGACACACTTTGGCCGGTTCAAGGTGCTCGAGAAGTTGATCTTGTACGTCGTCGATAAGGCTGTTTGCACAATTTGATGTAGACTCCATCTCGTCTACAGGGGTTTCATCCGCCCCGACATCGAAGAACACAAGCAGAGAGCACTCGTTGCGATCAAGGAAACTCTGGAGGTCGAGATAACCCCAACGTACACCCAAAACCTGAAGGATTTCCGGGACCTTCGTGAGAAGTGGCTTGCTAAGTATCGGCTAGCTCGCAAAGACCCCGAAGCATACAAGCTTCCTGCCGGCTCGACTAAGCAAGGACGTTCAATCGATTCGTCAACACAACACGCCTTGCAATACCTGGCTCAGGCCGGATACAAGGATGTCACTGTGGAAACCTTGACTCGTCTATCACCTCGAGACCAATTCGATGACGAGTTGACCGTCATGGCAGACGTGCGCGCATACTTTACTATCGCATACAGGGTATGTGGATACCCCACGAAACAGACGCGATGAGAGGCTAACATGACACTCGTACAGCGCATAATTGATACCATCCCGCTGAAGATCGAACAATCCCTACATCGGGCTCTGGCAGAGAGATTGTCGATCACCCTGCTCCAGCGCCTTATGGATGACACGACGTCGTCGGGCAGCTTTACTGATCGCATGAAGGAGTTGGTGAGCGAGGATCCAGCCACGGGGGAAAAACGAACCCGGCTGGAAGGGAGTCGGGTCCGACTGCAGGAAATGAGAAGAAAGCTCGTCAGTTTTGCTGCGTGAGTGGTGTAGAATGGGGATCCGGCGCTGTATTTCTTGTCATTGAAGTCGCATTCAAATTTGTGTGTAATCTGCAGTACTGATATATGTCTGACGCATTTTATCGAAGTGGTCGCGTTGCACTGAGCATCTCCCTGATCATGACCACCACTGCAATATTGCGCTGTGGGCCCGTCATTACCTCACCCCAGCAGAGAAATGAAGTGTAATGAGTCGAGGCCCTTCGTAGACAATGCGGCGCATGTGAATCAATGTTTGGCACTGGCAGATCTAGCAGCTGCGCAGTCGATCAAATAGGAGATGCTGAACTCGTTTCACATGTCTGAGCACGTATATGACTGTCAGACATATTGATCGATTCGAAATGAAACCTTTGAGATTGCTAGCATTGCGAGTTGGTACTCTGTTAGCAATTAGTGAAGAGGCGACCATGCATGCCATAACAGCTTCCACTGAGAGATCCCACTCGCGGCTGGGGCCTACAAGCGTAACAACACAAAATATGGGTCGGGCCCGAGATGCAAAAGTCCAGTTGATTTGACCAAGATTTGACACTGTGAAGAAGCTCAGGGTTGTCTCAGGTTCAGCTGACAGACTTTGACAAGTGCCACAAAAATAAGTAAGTCTCCTGAAATCCACCACCTACCCGAACTTTTGGTTTGTTATCATATGCCAAGAATTCTTCACGTTGTCAGAAATGCATTTCGACGAAGGAAATGGGTACCATTGGCAGCACTGAAATGCCTCAGGACGATGGAGGGCCATACTGGGACCATATCAGCACTCGTCTTTCTCCCAGATAGCAAGCGCCTTGTCAGCAGTTCACATGGAGGGACGATTCGGGTGTGGGAAGTGGAGGAAGGGAGACAGTCGGGGGTAATGCACCACGGAAGCGGGGTGACAGCGATGGCCGCGTCGCCTGACGGATTCCTTCTTGCCAGCGGCGGTGCCAATGGCACAGTGGCGGTCTGGAGGGTAGCGAGTTGGACAAACGCCGTCGTCCCTTGGCGTAAACACTCCTCGTCCGTCCGCGGTGTCTCATTTTCGCCCGATTCGAAACAACTGGCCACTGTGTCCGACGACCGGACTGTTTTCATATGGAACACCTCTACGGGTGAGGTGGTCGCTGGTCCCCTCGAAGGCCACAAATCCAGCATCCTCTCTATCACTTTCTCACCTGACGCAAGTCAGTTGGCGACTGGTGCGGAAGATGGGACCATTCGAGTTTGGAACATCGTCTCGGGTGAGCTTGTCAGTTCACCCCTCGCAAATCTTGCAGGGAACCCCATCCTCGCTCTGGCATGGCCCGGGGAGAAACAACTCGTCACCGCAGCCTACAACTCTGTCATATTCCTCAACCCTATCACCGGTTCACTGCTCTACATACATACGAGTGCGCATGACAGCTGGGTACGCTCTATCGCAGCATATTGTGAGGGAGGCCGCATCGCAACTGGCTCTGAAGACGGCCGTGTTGTCCTCTGGGACACGGTTAGCACGCCTCGGCAACTTGCCTCCGTACACGCGGGCGCGAATGAAGTCTACGCTGTCGCCATGTCTCCAGATGGTTGTTACCTTGCTGGGGGTTACCGTGATCACAACATTCGTCTCTGGAGTCTCGAAGATAGTGTCTTCGATGATGGCTAGAGCAGGCCTCGGGAGAGTACGTAGCTCTTATTGCGATCGATTACGATTATCTCTTACCCAGGTCTGCACTCTTGTCGGTCGTTTGTCACGGACTCTAGGATACATCCAGACGATTCGTGGGATTAAATATCGGCCGAAACTTGAGTCAAGATTATCAGCTTTGGACTTGTAGATTACTGTAAAGACAGCCGTTTATAGCTCGCTTGACCTGTCCGACGCTAATGCTCGCGTCTCGGAGTCACAAGTAAAATTCCCGTGTACAGCTGCAACATCAACCCTTCCCTTGCTCGACCTCATGGTAGCCAATGCGCTCTCCAGAGTATTGGCAAGGCTGCAAAACCTCCCGTCGATATCCCTGCCGACTGATTACCCGCGACCAGTCGGGACCAACAAACTGATTGAGGCTGCCCATACTGCCAATCTTTCCGAGCAAACATCCCTCGCCTTGCTGAAACTCGCTCTCCTATCGGACAACGGCGACGCAGAAGACGACGATGCGCAAAAGACAGACAGTAGTCCCTCCGCTTTCCACCTCCTCCTCGCTGCTTTCATCGTGTTGTTACATCGCTACACCGGTGACACTGACATCGTCATCGGTTCTTCATCTGCTGCGGCGAGTGCACCTCTCGTCCTGCGTTTGGCTGTCGAGCCATCCGATACTTTCTCGTCCATCGTCCGGCGCGTCCAGCTTGTCGAGAAGGAGGCAGAGGCCGATGTACTCCCCTACGAAACTATCGTCCAAGCCCTCCGCAAGGACAAAGAAGACACGGTAGAAAACACGCGTCCACTCTTTCGTGTCCGTTTCTTCGATGAGACTGACCAACCTCGCGAGAACTTTATCCGCTCAACTAGTCTGACATCCGATCTCACTATCTTCGTCACGCGACCCCCCACGACGACTCGTTCTTCCCTCGCTCCCCGCATCGCACTCCGCATCCTCTACAATTCTCTGCTCTTTAGTCCCGTCCGTATTTCGTTCATCGTTGACCAGCTCTCCGTGTTATTGCGAAAAGTCTCTGCAAACCCCGGCGCCCTCGTAGGCTCAGTGCCCCTGTTGACTAACGGTCAGAGGGTCCATCTGCCCAACCCAACTGCAGATCTACATTGGTGTGATTGGAAAGGGGCGATAACAGACGTTTTCTCGCGTAATGCAATTCGCTGGCCAGACCGGTCATGTGTGATCCAGAGCCTTTCTTCCATAACACCCGACGGGAGACAAGACGCACGCACCTACACGTATGGCAATATCAGGAGAGCATCGAATATCCTGGCGCATCACCTTCTTCAAGGAGGTATCAAACGAGAAGAAGTCGTGATGATCTACGCGTATCGAAGCGTGGAACTCGTCGTTGCGGTCATGGCAGTCCTCAAAGCTGGCGCGACGTTCTCTGTCA
>QFEG01000465.1:0-10678 GCA_003316055.1 Boletus speciosus | reverse complement strand
CCGGGGAATTCGCCTCCAGATATATTGCGCATGCGGACGGAACTGCGCCACTTGATATCGAAGGGAAAATGCTCGCCATGCTCCTCGTCACCTGGGCGGCGTCTTTTGGCATAGACGAGTTTGGCAAGGAGGATACTGAAGATGGCCCATCAGACTGTCACAACAACCCTCTTGATTGTGGTGATATTTCCAACCCTAAGCGACGTGCGAGGATGCTCCACACAGAGGCTATGACCAGAGAGTTACTCACGCTAGTGGACCTCCACGCACTATTACGGCGCCCATCTTGGGATGGTGTCAGAGTCCTCCTGCTCCTGCTCCCACTCACTCACGGTCAGTCTCTCATCATCGTTAGTGATCAGTTGTTCATCATGGCCCAATAGACATCCAGACTCCCATGGAACGTCTGGTAGGTGCCCCTCAAACTACTCCATCTATCGTGCGTTGACCCTTTCGCTAGACCACTTACGAAGCAACCCTGTCCCAAGTTTACTCACTGTGCAACTTCAAGAACTCTCTGTCCGTCAACAGTGGTCTAGGACCATATTGTGATGAACTCGTACGCGCTCGCGTATTCTGGTATGCCCATGTACATGAGGGCATAACCACGGGACTGGCTGGTGGACGCCTTTTATTGTATGTCGACAATAACTCGCTCTTTGGTGCCATTTCTGAATTCGCCGTTCCAGGGATGATGACGATTTCGCTTCTTTTCAGAGCAGTCTTCCCCCTCAGTATTGTGCATCAGCTACCCACAGTATCGCTTCCCCAGCGGGTTCGTCTCGCTCTTCGCCGTCCTCCAGCTCGCCTGTTACGCCAACCTTTCCCTTCAAGTCCCCTCTAGAAAACGGTCACCCACGAGCAGCCTTGGCCTACATGGTGACGACGCAATACTTTTCGCTCGCTTTGGCTGTCTCCCAAGCGTGCCGTGCCATACATTACACATTGACGGGCCCTCGTGCTCGTCGGCGTGCTGAATCCGGCATCGCCATACGCAAGGAAGCAGTCTCGGAAATCTGGGATAATCTCGAACATTGTTGGGACAACTTTGAAACATTGCGTCGCAACCCTTCTGGCGTTGGCGCTGCTGGGGGCGACCTGATGCGGGGCGAAGACGTTGAACGCTTCGTCAGCGGTTGGCAGATCTTCATCTTTGGATCCCTCAACGTTATCCGCGAAGCACTTCCTAAACCACTCGAACACAACCACGCAACTCCCGCGGACCAGGCTGCCACGGCCACCCTCTATCTCTCTGCCATACGACAGTGTCAAAAATTTCTTCCTCGGGTTATCGAGATGCTGCAACGCCACCTGAAGGTGCCTTCAAACTTCTTCGCATATGACGCCGGTTTGATTCGAGAGGGATGTTTCTTCGCCGGCTTGCTCCTCGCGCGGAGCGATAAGCTTCACGCAGAGAGGGACATGGTGGGATGGGATGCCGATTGGGAGGAGGGTGTGACGGCTTGCCTGCAGGCTCTTGGTGAGATCCGCTGGGTATATTGCCGCACCCATGAGCAAGAAAAGACTTTGAAAGCCGAATGGGAGGCTCGAATCGAGCGCGACACCAATCGACAGCAGGTCCAACGATCGCCGAGACCCTTTCCTTTTAAACAAAGCCCGGGCCACTCCCCCTGCTTGAACGACAACACGCCTCTACCCTACGCAAATGCTTCATATTCCAAAACACGAACCCTCTCCCTGGTGTCCGCAGGTGGGCAAGCTCGCCCCCACCTCGCACCTTTGACGATCTCCTTCTCGCACGATGACAGCAGACCAGACCCCGTGTCGACTGATGACGGCAGCGGCAGTTGGGAGGCATACACACCACCGCCGACCTCGAGTTCCATGACAGGAACAGTCATGACACATCGTAGTCTCTCGCCGATTTCTGCACCACATCATCCGACTATAGAATCAGTACGCGGTGCCATGAAGAACAACAGTCCAATCTTTGGCGATGACGACGTAGATCAGTTCTCATTCACTGTTGAGGCGACATCCGATTCGGTGGGATCAGGAATACGAGCTCGGTGGACGCCATTTGGTAGTAACAACTATCTCGATCCGCGGATCATCCTGACGACTTCTGATGCTCTGGGGTGTGACGATGGATTTTCGCCACTTGGGTCTCATCGTCGGTCATACTTTTCCTAAAACCACAGGACTCTTACTACGTACATACTTCTCGCCCTTCAAAAACTTGTGTTATGTACACCAATGATGTGGGACCCTCGCATTGTGGAGTTAGATGTACTTGTATATTCCCCTAGTTGGATACCCTCCATGTCTGCTAACTTAAGATACAAAAGAATTGAATATGGTCCGACATCTGACCAAGAAACAAAGCAACGTACGTGATCGGTTGGCAATTCGAATCCCATACGGTTAGACGCCTTGGTTGTTCTAATGCATAGAACCCGCAGTTAACGAGCTGAACCTTGCTTTGTGATCAAATGAGTATGATGAGAGTCGCTTGCGGCAGAGGGGCGCATCTCCACCACGGCAAGCCCTTCATGGAGATATGTCATATCACTTATCGTGCCGCAACAAGGTCTGGCCAGTGTTGTAATTTGTCTCAGGTATTTGAAACAAATAAGGTATGGTTAAATTGAACCTGAAGTAGACAGAGAATTTAGTCAACGAGAGACGACGACCATATGGATCGATAAGACGTGCGTAGATAATGCGCCACTGGCTGGTGTTCTGCGATCCGTCGGACATATGCTGGAGTGCTGATCACCAGAATTAAATCCTATCAGGCCTGCAAATGAGGTAAGTAGGAAGAACTGGACCGGTAACAAGTCCGTTCATCATTTCCAAATCCAGCGAGTCGCTGATGAATCGATGTGGTGGAGCGTGAACTGGCGCCAGAAGATCTGGCAGTTCAAAAAGTACCGGGGGCGAGACTGTGATGTTTTTTTTACTCAATCTCCAGTCAACTCAACAAAAATGCTGCGTGTGGCTCATCTGTGTGGTTGCGCGCTAGCCGTAAAAGTTTACTAGATCCGAGGGATCTATGCGGAGAATAGACCCATTCTCATGCCAGCGTCAAGTCGAGAATATTCCCATCGCTTGGTTCTTCCAAAAAAAGTTAATTGACGCACACGTCTTTTGTTGCTTTTTTCGATTGACGTCAGTTAGCAGTATTCTGGTCGACGAAAACGAGCAGACTAACAAGTACAGTACTGCCTTCATCATATCATACATGGCTCGTTTGGTTTTGAGTGCATTCCTAAAGGCAAGGTAGTAACCGTGCGTGCCAATATCCTATCAGAACATGTGTTTGAACGGCGGTAGCCCAGTATAGTGGGGCGTATTTTTGTGGCGACTGCGGCTTGACGAGACCGAAGGTCTGAAACGAGACGTGAGCGCAATGAATTGATCCGGAACGTGTTACGCTATGTGTCAGGAATGCCATTGCTGATGCGGCACAGGCGGCCATCCACCAAGGTTGATAATTTTGTTAGCGAGCCACGGTGCCATCCGCAATTTTGTTACCATGCGACGGCGGCATGTCCTGGGAGCGTGAGTCCTTGTGTTATCAAAAAGGAACATCGCTAAAGTTGTTGCGCATGGACAAGGTGCGCCTTCTGGAGAATGATCTCTCGTAAAATTGTTCTGGAAAAATACAATCGGCCCGTGCGACTGTCTTGATTGTTTTTCGGGAAAGGACTATCCGCGAAGTCGCGTATCGTCAGTTAGAGTTCGTTCATCCGACGGTGGGATTCATCAAAATAATTTACCCTGGGGTGGGAACCTCGAAACCCACGCGAAGTTGTTTTGGAGAATCAGATTGTCTCCCCTGCTTGAATTCGGTATCGAGCTCTGAGCAGCCTCCTGTCGGTTCCGGTTCAACAAAGACGAGGTCAAGGAGGAATCGAGGCTCCTTCTCGTCGGGTCTAGCGAACCTAGAACTCTTATATGTTTGGGTAGGAGAATACGTCGTAGTTAATGATGAGGCGGCCAGTCACAAATGTCACGGGTTGTCACATACCTGTCACAGTGTGCTGGTCGTGGATCTTCACAGAAACACAAGAGATTGCGTTCGTAGCAGCTGTAAATACATTGGAGAACCTGTAAATAAAAGCGACTTGTTCGTGTTTATGGACAAGTGAACGAACCGGATTAGTAAGTGATAGTACTGGAGTTGTTAATTTCAAACCTAGACCAAGTGTTCAAACTCAGGCAGGCTACACTTTTGTACCGCCAAGTAGGATAGTGTAGTTGTAATGTCAAACTCAGACGAGTTTTTCGAACTCAGTAATGGTCCTATTATTTAATTTAACTAAAAATTTGGCGGGCCCTTAACCGACGAATCCGAAAAGGAAATGTTACATAAGGAAGCTTGGACGCTCTCCTAGTCTTGCAATTGGGTCGGGCGACTTTCTCTATGTGAGGTGCATACCGAGCATCTCGACAACGGTTCTCACAGTGCCAAGCCAGTTATCGCTTGAACATGACTCGCAGTACGCGCAGAACAACGCGTTCAAATCCTCAAAAATCCCCCGAACGGACCCCGCAACTGGAACCACTCTCTCCGTTGTCAGCAAGGTCGTCACTCACACCAGTACCTACACACGAGGAGTCAGGACCACCAGAGAAAGCCAAAGAAGAAGCACACGAAATAGTGCAGGATTCCCCTGTACAGTCTGTAACAGCGGCGATAGAGGAAGACATCTGCCCGGCGTGTAAAGACCTTCCGGCTGATTTGCAGTCTACGGTCTCCAAGGAAAGCTGGATAAGATGTGATGCTTGTAAGAGCTGGTATCACTGGGTGTGCGCGGGGAACGGCGCAGACGTCGACACAATCGACAAATGGCAAGTCTATGCTACAGCTACTACCCGGAATATCCGTTATAATGTGTATGTGTAACACATACAATAGGTTCTGCAAATCATGCGTCGTCGAGAAACCTTCTCGGACGATCACACTCAAGCAACCAGCCCGTAAATCAGCACGCAAACGTGCCCAGCCCGACTACGCTAACCTGAACGCTGGCGTGGAAACCGACCCCAGTAGATGGTTACGCGTCATCCAGTCGAAACCAATCAAGGATGATAGCTTCAGGCGAATGAAAGGGTCGGACCTCGGTCTCGAGTGGCTGGAGACCGACGAAGATGCAATGAAGGAGCCTATTGTTGTCGAGGATCCGGAGGGGCTCGGGATGAAAATGCCGGATTCTGACTTTACGGTGTCGGACGTAGCGGATATTGTGGGGCACGAGACTCCTGTAGAAGTCATAGGTATGATCATCTATTCAACGTACGTTGAATGCCGATGCACGCTTCACAGATGTCGCAAGTCAATCAAACTGTCCGGGGTGGACCCTTGGGAAATGGGCGGAGTACTACAACAAGGAACCCTCAGCCAGAGACAAGGTACGAAACGTGATTTCACTTGAAATCTCGGGAACACCGCTTGCGGATCGAGTATTACCACCACGGCTAGTCCGCGAATTGGATTGGGTGGATAAGTTCTGGCCAGGCACACGAAGAGGGAAGGGACATACATATCCCAAGGTTCAACTGTATTGCTTGATGGGTGTAGCATCTGCCTGGACGGTAAGTACTGTCTCGTCTCCAGAGCCACGAGTGCTGAGTTCTGTATAGGACTGGCACGTCGACTTTGCTGGCTCGTCAGTGTATTATCACATTCTCAGGGGATGCAAGGTAGGCATTTCCATCAAACCCTTCGTGTCATTCTTCCTAAACTCTTGGACAAAGGTATTTTACTTCATTCGTCCCACTCCTGGAAATCTGGCTGCGTACGAGCGGTGGTCCGGGACAGAACTACAATCAAGTATATGGCTAGGTGATATGGTCGACGAGGTTGTCAAAGTCACTCTTCATCCCGGCAACACTATGATCATCCCCACCGGCTGGATACATGCTGTCGTGGGTTTACTTCCTTTCATTATCTTGCACTATTACAACGGAATTTTCAGCACACACCCGCCGATTCACTTGTTTTTGGGGGCAACTTCTTGCACTCGTACAACATCGGTACACGTGAGTTTCCGAAACGTCGTCCACATTGCAAAGAACCTTACTCTGGTGACAGAACTCAAAGTGATCGACATTGAGAAGGCTACGCGGGTCCCAAAAAAGTTCCGTTTTCCTTACTTTACCAAGTATCGCGGCTTTCCTGTTTATTTGTCGCCATGGCTAACGCTTTCTCACCCCAGATTGTGCTGGTATGTGGCCGACAAATACCTCCGCGATCTCAGGGCCAAAGAAGAATTCTCGCCTCGAGTTCTGGAATCACTGGAGGCCTTGTGCTCGTACCTTGTCTCGGAAGTGCGAATCATGGAGCGCGGAAGCGAAGCAGCCAAACGAGACGCCAAAGAACAAGTCCCTATAGATAGAATCAAAGACGCGTCGTCGCTCGCTCGAGAGCTCAGGTGGCGCATCAGGCTGGCGGCGGGCGCGACAAGCGACGACGAGGAGCACGGAAAACCGGTCAAAAAGGCGTTGACAAATGGGAACGCGAATGTCAACGGGGGGGTTAAGAGGAAACGATCACCAATCGAGACACAGGGCACGGAAACAGGAACCACGCTGGAACGGGTGCAATTTAGGAATTTCCAGCCAAAGGGATGGGATGTGGTGGAGGATCTGCCGAAAGAAGAGGAAATACGAAGTGTGCAAGCTGTGTACCCGGAAGAGGTGGGGTGGCAACAGCAATGGGTAAAGTGGGATGATGGAGCGCTAGGAGGGGATGCAGGACGGAAGGCATCAGTGGAGCGAAAGCAGGAGATTACCATCAAGGTTCGGAAGATCGATGGAGGGCTGGAACGACAGCGGATTGAGCGGACGTTTGAGAAGTGGGAGTGGTCTGGAGTTTCTGACCAAGGCGCGATGGAGAAGGGGGATGTCGAGATGAAACTGGAAGACGATGTTCCATTGCGTCAAACGGACGCTGACCCACAGATTGAGGGCCAGAAGGAGGAGGAGGAGGAGACAGGTAAAGAGATAGAGGATGCGATGGTGGTCGTAGGATAGCTTGTTTGTTTTATTTCGCGTATGTTATAGTATATTGGCGGTGGCAGGTGGATGTGGGAAATCTACTTGCATCGAGGTTGCCTCGACCAAGTGCTCCCCTGCGAATACGCCTTGTCTCAGCTTTCCTTTGATCAAGTGCTCACCACCAATCTGACGTTTATCTCTTCGCAGTTCAGCTCGCACGACAAAACTTTGCAAGTTGGGTCCGCATCACGTTCAACTTTAAAGCTTCACTCGCGCCATGTCGGGTCTTGCCTATGATGCTCCGGAGAGCGAGACTGACCAGTCAGGTCCTTCCTCAGCAGGCGAGTTCAGCACAGATGCCTACTCCATTCATGAAGGCTTCTATCCAAATGGACATCCAGGTTGGGCTCCTGGCAATCCCCCCCACGATGCTGGCGGCCTAGCGGACGATTTCTACCCATCCCCGCGTATGTCTTCTCAACTTGCGTTGAACATGTCCTGTTGATGTCTCTACTCCAGAAGCCACCTTCATGCGTCATCCCAACCGCTCCGTCCCTTCCTTCCCCTCGGGAGCACCCCCGGCGTATGATGCCTCACCCGACCATCTTGGCCACATACCATCCATCCACCGTGATGCATCGGCCCTCATTGATAACATGAACGCGATGCGCATAAACGACCCTCCTCCTCGTGTATCCAGTGCCATGTCATTCAGTTACGATCCCATTCCTCGCGCCGGAACGTCCATGTCCATGCAGGCCACCTCACAAAGGGGGTTTGCTCACCCTCGACACGCCAACACACTACCTCCCGCCCCTAACGCAACACTTCCTTTGCGCCTTCATAGACAGGCAGACCCTTACTATCCAGTCGATGACAGTGGCGTTATCTATCATCAAGGCCAATTCCATCCCAATGCTGCTGACGAGCTAAGCAATGTCGGTTATCCTGAAGGCGGGGAGCCCCTGCAGGCTGGTGCAGATGCCGACATTGTGAGCATGTACAGTTATGATGATGCGGCATCTCCACCTGCCAGTGCATACGCCTCCTCCGAATCATCAGCTCACTTTTCCCGGAACCCGTCTGCGCAAGCATACTACCCCCAAAGACAGTTCCAACAGGGCTGGCAAGGCTCTCAGCAGAGCTTGGTACCGAACTATGGGCACACCCATACTGGCCCACCGCAACCTGGCGAATATGACCACCTGTATGCCGCGGCCTCCAACGTCCTCGGTATGGGTCCCCCTCCCCCACAGCCACCGATGAACCCCTACCTCCCTCCCAATCCGTACAGTCAAACCTCTCTCCAAGCGAGTCAGTCCACGCCCTATCTCCCGCCAACTGGTGTATACCACTCAGGTCCTCCGGGTCCTCCAGCGACACCGGGCCCACCAACCCCAGGATCGTACGGTCCAGCACCCACTCTTCCCCAAGGATTTGATGATCCAGAATTCGAGATGCGCTCATCAGGAGCCCCTCTCCAGCGGTCCGGCACCACAGCTTCTGTCCATCTCTCGACCCGTAAAACCAAGGCTGTTGATCTCACGGCCCCTCCCTATACCAAGGAATACATCGACCAGTACCGTCAGCGTATCAAAGCAGATCCAGATCCCGAAGCTCACTTCCTGTACGCAAAGTACCTCATCGAAGCCGCCAAGAAGATCGGAGTTGATGCGAGAGACCAGAGGGCTGTGAAGAGGTATAGGGATTTGCTCATCCAAGAGTCATTGAAAACCGTCCGGAGACTTGCAACACAAAACGAACCATACGACGAGGCCCAGTTTTTCCTTGCCAACTGTCACGGCACAGGAATGCTAGGTCTCCAAGTAGACCACGAACGGGCGTATCACCTGTATCTGCAGGCCGCGAAACAGAACAATCCGGCGGCGGCATACCGTGTCGCTGTCTGTAATGAGATTGGGGCAGGAACCCGGCGAGACCCCGCTCGAGCTGCTGCTTTTTATCGCAAAGCGGCTTCGCTCGGAGACACAGCTGCAATGTATAAGCTCGGTATGATCCTCTTGCTTGGTTCTCTCGGTGAGCAAAAGAACCCCCGCGAAGCCATCAATTGGCTCAAGCGGGCAGCCGAACAAGCGGACGAAGAAAATCCCCATGCACTACACGAGCTTGCCATGCTTCACGAGATGCCCAACTCTCAATTCGTCGTTCACGATCCTGCGTATGCAAAGCAGCTCTATACCCAAGCAGCACATCTCGGTTATACTCAATCGCAGTTCAAACTTGGACAGTGCTACGAATATGGCATCCTCACGTGCCCCGTGGACCCTAGGAGGTCCATAGCGTGGTACACTAAGGCAGCGGAAAAGGGTTATTCGGAGGCGGAGCTTGCATTGAGTGGATGGTATCTAACGGGCAGTGAAGGTGTCCTCAAACAGAGCGACTCAGAGGCATATCTATGGGCACGTAAAGCTGCAAACAAGGGTCTGAGCAAGGCAGAGTATGCGGTGGGTTATTATGCGGAGGTTGGTATTGGTATCAAGCAGGATATCGAGTTTGCGAAGCGGTGGTATATGCGAGCAGCAGGTATGTTTGCTTTTCCCTCCCGGTATGTTTGATATGGGTGACTGATAGCGTCACAGCACAAGGGAACAAGCGCGCGATGACTCGACTGACAGAGATGAAACGCATGGGCAATAAACGATCTAACGTCGGACGACCCACGCGCCAGCAAGCAAAGGATGAATGTGTGATCGTCTAGCACGGGAGGAGTCGAAAGCCGGTGGAATTTAAATCGCTACGACCCAACTACGACCTCGTTTTTTTTACCCAGGAATTAATATCCTAATACCTCTACGTTTCTTCTCGAGTGACTCGCGTCGTCGTTGCTTTGAACTCGCAATACCTTTGTTATCGATGCCATGCACTGGACAGAGCGCATCACGACCCTAGCGTTATATCTGCTTTTGTGACAATGTGAATGTTTGCCATGTCACGCGACAATGGGGGCCTGGGCAAGGCTATTATCAGCGCTTATAAGACCTTCTTAAGTACAATAACCAAATAACAATGGTCGGATAACATGAAAAACGCTAGGTCTATATGACAAGGCATTATCAGGCATTATAAGAAATCCTGGAGCCTCGTGATGCGGTACTCTCAACTCGATTAGGTAAGGCATTAGGCAAATACCTCCTATCGTACTGCCGACTACTGAGGTCTATCCAACATCTCCGTTTCTGAACACCACAACGACGATGGCTGCAGCCAAAGACGACGTTCGATCCTCGTTTCACCATGCAGTACCTCGCTAACCCTCTCAGACAGATCTCGCTGTTGGAACACTTGGACATGTCTCAGATAAATTGTCTCAACGAGGAGAGACCGCACGACCTGAAATCGATCCTCGCAGCCAAAAAACTGAACACGTCGTCCGATGTCTACCTCGAGAGCAGCGCAGACGCCCAATTACTCTTAAGCATCCACGTAAGCAACCTCCTTCCCCCTCCTACCACGCTGACTCGTGCTGCGCGGCGTTTGACTCCGGGATCCAATCCAGTTCAACCAAGCCGTACGCATCCGCACGCTCGTCTTGCGATCATCCGTAGCACCCGAGCGCGGGCCCAAGACGCTCAAGCTGCTCGTGAACAAGCCCGCGATCAGCTTCGGGGACGTGGAGGGTACCAACGACGCGGTGTTTGCGCAGGTTGTGACGTTGCGCGAGGAGGACGTACGAGATGGACGTCCGATGGCG
>QFEG01000462.1:0-15844 GCA_003316055.1 Boletus speciosus | reverse complement strand
ACCCGAGGGAACCGAACTCATCGACTAATGCGTCAACCTTCACATAACGACTCAACATGTCATGTCCGTAATTACATCGATGCCTCAGAGCAGCATATTACGCTCCCTCATTCATCAGCATGTTTCTGTATCTCCCAGTTTGTAGTAATTCCCGCATCCCAGGAACTGGATCAGGATTGCATTTTAACTATGTAACACGTCAGCTTCATGTAACTTAGTTTCGTCAAACGTATCTCACTCCTTTATTCCGGCTTCCTTCAAGATAGTTACGGACGCAAGTTTTCGTCCGTGCCCTTTTTTGCTCTGCAAACCTCCTTCAAATGTCGTGCTGACATTCTGAACTTGCGCGCTTCCTCCGTATTCTCTGTTACCCTCACCAACGCTTTACCGAATTCCTTTGCCTGAACACTCGGCGCACAGGTTTCATTCCGATGTTCAGGAACTCGACACGGGTTGCATAGTCGTACGTGTCGAACCAGACGGGAAGAACAATACGCGGCAAGCCGGACCTGTTCAAAGTCGTTCAATTCAAATACTCCATGAAGATTGCAAATGAAAAATCTCACCAAACGCCCTCAGAATACGAATTCGCCCCCCCCATGGTGTACCGTACAAACCATGTTTGGATGTTGCAATATCGAGACTGGCTCTGCGTCCAACCAAGCCACCACCTTCACCCTTCCTTCTTCGATCTCCTTCCCGATGATTTCGTTGATCACTGGTCGAATGTCACCATTTCCCTTGACTTTCCGGAGAACCTGGATCTTGCTAGCGCCATTTCGGGCGTGATAATCCAGCAATATACGGAATGCGCTAGCCATCTCCCTCGCGAACTTCTGGTCGGAAAGTGCGTGCGATCCTAGGTTGATCATCACGGTTGGCGCATTGTCCAACCAGTTTTTCAGCGCTGGGTCACTCTCCTCCAGGGGGTCAAAGGGCATGGTGATGGCCACAAAGGACTAATTCCTCGGGGATGACCGCGACTGAGTCGGTTTCAGGGAGCACAGGACAGATACAGATACACGTCACACCACTATAAGGTTCGCCAAGTACAACTTCAGTGAGCCCACAGGATTTACGAAAGGCTCGATTTTTTTTTTTTTTCATATTCGTCGAAGTCATCGATTGCAGAACGTGTCGAATGTTGAGATAGATATTGAGGGGAATCTGCCACCACTTGAGAGGAAATGGAAATCCAGACGATACACTGCGCAAGGCGAGTATCAGTTGATCTAGAGGAGTCAGACGGAATTCACGACAGACGCGGGGTATTTCCAAAATGCCGCTAAGCAGGGTTGCACGTTCAACGCGACTTCCTTGATGGAATTTGGCAATAAAAGCATGAAGTTTTGGTTCACGATCCTGCAGGTGTTCACTGCGGAATGGAACATTGTATCTATCACCACCAAGTTTGGCTTGATGGTCGCGATGAACTCCTTACGGCTGTCGATAGCCACAAGGTATTCCTCCAGACTCCAGGGAAAGTTCAACTTTGAGTAATTTTCCAAAGCGCCCGACGCACCGCGAGGGTGCAGGAAATCGACTACGTTTACACCGTGCCTGATGAGAGCTTCTGGCAATGACGCGACGCCCTTGCATTCACAAAAGATGACAGAGCTCTGGGTTTGTAAAAATGAGTACGGTAGGGAGAGCAAACAAGAGGTTTGATCGCCAAGCTGGAATATGATACACTTACAGCTGACCTCGGATGACTAATCACACACCTGAATCAATCCAAAATTTCCACGGTATCTTAATTACGAACGATGGCGTCCCCACCAAAGCCATGGGAGCGGGCGGGCATACAGCCTTCCGCTTCATCACCGTCGTCGCTCCCATCGACGACGACGGCAACACCTGAACCCCCTTCCGTTCCAGCCCGCCCAGCAATCCTGTCCAACCCTTCGATGTCTACCTCACCGTACACGACCAGCACTTCACCCTACAACTCACTTTCACCATACTCCCCATACTCGCGTTTTGGCTCGACGTACTCCCCATATGGCAGTCCCTCATATAGCAATCCCTTGTACGGGGGAGGTCTGGGATACGGTGGGATGGGCGGGATTGGATACGGAGGATATGGGATGAACAGCATGTATGGTGGGATGGGCATGTACCCCGGCATGGATCCTAACAATCCCTCTCTCTCCCAAACCCTTGAAACAACCACCCAACACACCTTTTCCCTCCTTCATTCCATCGTGCAAACCTTTACGGGCGTCGCGCAGATGCTCGAGTCGACATTCATGGCAACGCACAGTTCTTTCTTCGCTATGGTTGGTGTTATCGAGCAGTTTAATCATCTCCGGAATGCGCTAGGGAGCGTGCTTGGACTGTTCGGACTCGTGAGATGGATGAAAGAGCTCATCACTGGGAAACCCAGCTCATCGATGCAGGGTGAGTTCAGGGAATTTGTCAATGGGCGCCCAGTCCAGGGTCCTCTTGGTCCCCCCGCACCGAAGCCGAGTAGGAAACCTCTTATCATCTTCTTTCTCGCCATCGTTGGCATTCCATACGCCATGTCAAAGCTGATCAAGATTCTCAACGAGCGTGCTGAGCAGCAGCAACAGAGTCAGGTCGGTGCCCAGCTTGGTCCACTTGACCCTTCCACGCTATCATTTGCTCGAGCACTGTATCCGTTCACTCCCTCGTCACCCTCTGAACTCGCGCTAAAGGAGAACGAGATTGTTGCGATCATGGGAAAGCTGGACCCTACTACAGGAATGGAGGTGGATCCCCGGTTGGAGGTGGAGAGTGAGTGGTGGAAAGGTCGGACACGCGACGGGAGAGAAGGCTGGTTCCCGAGGAAATGGGTGGAGATCTTGGAGCGCAAAAAACCTGTGGAGGAGCCAAAGAAAATTGACTAGTATAGTGCGGTGATTATCTTTCCACAGTTGCTGTGATGCCGCAGCTGATTGCGGCATCACAGCGTGTCACACTCTAATACGCTCCTGATACACTTGGGTGCTTTGCTGTCGGTAGCACCTTGAACCGTTACAACGAAATCACCCCCGAGTCTCAGTTTCGTGGCTTTCAGTTTGAGAGCACACCTGGCCACGGGACCAGGGTTTCATCGCCCTACATATGTGTTTTACTCGCTAGTGTAACTTGGGGACTGACGAAGCTATGCACCACCGCTTAGGTGCTATCTCCCTTCTCGTCTTACTCATACGTTATATGCTTCCTTTCACTATCATCTCCGACTGCTCGACCCTCTGAAAACAACAACTCAACTATGTTGAAACACTTCAGAGGTAACAAGACGTCGGTTTCGTCGCTCGTTGGTTTGGCAATTCTGTTTGGCGTCCTCGTCGGATTCGGGCTGTCGACCGTCGGATATGGCGTTAAATTCCAGTTCCTCAGTCAATCCCTCCCTGGCTTGACCACGTTGAGCGAAGAAGTTGTCTGGCTGAACGAGACTTTTCAGAATCCCACCGAGGGCTCTCTGAGTGCCGAAGAGCTCGAGTTGAAACACCTCACCCACCTGGTTGCCAAAACGAATGGGTTCTATGCACGCGACTACAGCCTCTGGTTAGGCTGGAACAACGTACGTGGCTCGCCAACGTCTTATCTCCGCATATATTCACCATAATGATAGATGCGTTATATCATTGAAACGGCAGTCCTTCATGGCCGGATACTGAACCGAACAACTATCATACCCTCTTTTGTATACGCTCGCGCGTGCGAATTCGACCTGTGCGCCACCATTTCCTTCAGCTAATGTCTGCTATATTCTGAGCTTCTCCTCGACAGCGCGACGTGTGCTACATATGCTACAATGGTGAACCGTGGTGACGCCACACATTCCGACGAGTGGAGGAACCTCCCCATCGAACAACAAATGGCGTGGCGAGTACCGATATCCGTCATGTTCAACCTTACACACCTCCAGCAGTCACATGCTGTGATTACGACCTCAGACTACCTTCGCCTACATAATATTTCGGTGGACCTTGAATCGACTGATGGTCATTGGGATGTTGACACCTACCACGTGCAGGACATGATGGGGGATACGTGGCCCAGTCTACACGCCATCGAGAACGAGTGGTATGATCCAGATGACTTCGTCCGTCTCGATTTTATACCCCAAGATATGCGTCTACGTGGAGGGTGGAGTTTGGAAGGGGGTGATGCTTCACGTGACCAAGTAGGATCATGGACAAATACGACGACGGACTCGGAGATCTACCGTGCGCTGACGGAAGTACTCCCGCAAGGCAGACCTGTAGTGGACTGGAGCCACGTTCGAATGATCGTAGCGGATGGAGAGCGCGTCACATCGACGTCGTCAGTGGAGGAGCTTGGTGGTGTCCTGCGAGAAAACGGTTTTGAGGTGGTCTACACCTACGACGGCGCGTGAGTGCTTCTGATCAAGGGTCAGAAAATATACTGAATTTAGTTTTAATCACAGAGCTGGTGCAGACGCAGTAAAAGATGTCGTTTTGCCAATCTACGAGGCTGTCCCAAGACATCAGATAAGAGGTCTATATGAAGATTTCCATAACATATCAGCGCGGGTTCTTCTGTTGCGTGGAGAGGTTCACAACGGACGCAAACCTGTGAGTACTTTGCTCTTTCGTGGCCGCCAGCATGTCATACAAAGATTCCACTAGGGTTCCTTGTATTTCACCTCTGCTGCAAGCCAAGCTCGTTTTTCGCAGACGGTGCTATACGATATGCGACTAATCGACGCCATTCTCTCCTTGGCCGAACGGATCAACGATCGGATGCTCGCTCTGAACAGCGGGCGACTGTGGATGGCTGCGCACATGCGGCGAGGGGATTGTAAGCTTTACGTCCTTTTGCATTCTCATGAGGCTGCTCACGGCTGTTCAGTCACAAGATACGGCTGGGCGATGGAGCCCGACTTTGCAGCTCACCTTGCGCGCATCAAGAAGCATCTCAATACTGGCCGAAATACTCTGGCATCAATGCATGGGGGGACAGCGAGCGTGTACAACGTGCCCGACGCACACCCCGATCTGTCGCTCGTGACCCTGGACCCACCAAATCCTGATGACAAGTGAGTGTGCCTTTTCCTTGCTGTGCGCTCCATGCCTAGATACGACGTCTGAACCCCCTTGCAAGGTATTACATCGCTACAGACGAACGGGACCCCGAAAACCTCAATTACCTACGAGAGCAAGGGGCCGTCTTGATCTCGGACCTGCTCACGAAAGAGGACCACCGTGAGTTTGGGTGGCCGATTCTGCTGACGGATGTGTTGGCGCTAGTGGAACAGGCGGTCATGTCCCACGCAGCCTATTTCTATGCCCACGCATTCAGTTCTGTGGCGGGTGGGGTGATGAATTTGCGGGCGGGCTTGGGCAAGGATCCACGGACGGCATTATTAGATTGAGGAAGTGGTGGAGGATTAGGAGCTTTGGTACTTGGATGGATACACACCTATCACTCGAGGCACGTTCATTCATTTTCTTTTTTTAATAAAAAATCTCGTGAGACGTTGTGTCTTACTCGTAAATTTTTATGTATTGTACCTAACATCTCCACAGAATAGTATATTTGCCTAGACATTGCAGAACCTGGTTCACACTGCAGCCTGACATGGTCTTTTGTTTGACGTCACTGACACCGCGATCAAACTTAGTACACAGTGAAAGACCATCCAATCTGTCACGGACGAGTCCACAGCGTTCAGCAATGAGCGCTTGAGCACACGAGGACGTGCACGCATGATGTATTTACAGCAAACGACGGCTACTTACCAGTAACCCAGCCCAAACGCGCATGACCGATCTGCCACCAAAAAATAACGCTGTGAAGGATGCTTACGGAGTGGGACGAACATTCCCGGATCAGCGGACATCATGCCAAACTACGCAAAAGTTTCAACCAGCCTGAATCATATACTGTCGATAGAGATCATTGACGAATGACATATGCCATTCATGCTCGTCTGTCGATCCCAAAAAAAACGCGTTGAGAAAATGCAGCGCATGGAAACGGAAACGCAAAGGGGATGGAATAAGGATGCACGTATTTCAAGGAAAGACCTCGGTGACAAAGAGTCCTTGCTCTATATCTCTCTCAGCGGTCGGCATGGTATTGTTGGCGCACTCGTGCTGCGCGTGCCGTTTTACTTTCCCGTTCCGGAGACAGGAGAGGCCACGCGCATGGTAGTCTCGAAACCAGACGTCGATGGTACTACGCGCTCCTTTCCCACAAGGATCTGGAACCGAGATTACGCGCATGGGGGCAGCGATGTACCACCCTTTCTCGTTCTCGTTCTCGCCCCATTTGCTGATCCTGTGTTCGAGCACCTCCACTTCTTTCTCGAACGCGTCCGGGTCGCTCACGGCGTCTCGTATCCGCAAAGTCGGGCTCGGTCACGTCCGAGCCGGTTCCGATCAGAGGGGGCGTGGGTATGGCCACAGCTCTGAATCGGTTTTGAATGGCACGAGTGGGTGAGTTCTTGGATGCGGATGATGTGACGTGGGGTTGGAAGCGTAGATCATGGGTGTGGATTCCGAGTCTGCGGGAACAACGTTCGTTGACTTGATGGAGCCCGAAAACGGTTCGAAGTATATACCAGAGAAAGTGGTATCAGCGCGTGTGTTCTGCTGTTCGATGCCTGCAGCCGTCAGCAGGTCGCTGACTTGGCTGATGTTGAAGCCGAAGTCACCTAATGCTGGGCGAGGGGTGACGTCTCCGAGGATGCGGGTCCCAGCCTTCCCACATTCGTTGTGACCTATACGTGTTGTAGGTAGGGAAAACCGCGGAATGGGTGCCATGAGAGATCCAGGCTCAAAAGCGCCATCATCGCTGGGCTCGTTATCACCTTTGCACTGCACGGATGAAGCGCAGGAGGGTGGGAGGCCCAGAAAGGTAGATATGACTGCGCCTGTGGGAGGGCAGTGGGCTCAGCTATGGGGAGGAGATATGGGGATCATGTGAGAAGGAAATGAAGTTCCACGGCCGAAGACCAATGGGGGGGGGAATGAGGTAGACACAGGCGAGGAATATCCACACGTGGAATAGAAACCCTTTTCCCTCCATGTTGTGCCAAAGATCAAAGGCCCGGGCATCAACAATATATTGAACGGGGAAATGGTTCAGGTGAAGTCCATTCGACAACACGCACTGGCTTTGGAATGGCGAGCGGAAAGGTATTTTAATGCACGGAAGAGACGGTGGATGTTCGTGGTTTTACGAAACAGCGACCTCTGCAGGAGTTTATTGTCGGAAAGCATGGAAACTGTCCCGACAGCTAGCTCGTCGAGTGCGGCCCAAAGCTCGATCCTTGTGGAGAACACGATGAAAATATAAATATACTCTAGATTGCCATTATGTGTGTCGTGAGTTTGACAGACGTTTATCCACCAACTTTGACCGGGATGTCGACGATGAGGCAGTCATCACGGCCGTCGTAGCCTTGGAGGGACTGTTCTATGGGGTCAAACTTTGACACCTTCAGCCAATCTCCATGCTGAAACGAACCAATCCCCCAGTTGCGATGTTCGAGAGTCGAGACAGAAGCGGTGAGGTGGTCCCAGTGAGCAAGCACCGAAAACACGAGGTAATAGAACGTGCGAGCGCTGGTCTATGTTTATCAACGGAGGACAATGTGTATAAAATCCAGACCTCATGTTGTTCATTGACTCTTCCCATTGTCCTGCTACATTCGAACCATGTCGTTGACAGTAACCGGTGTGTACTGAGAAAATGGAACGGCGTTGATACTGACAGTTGGGTAAGAGCGTACCCCACCCATCGAAATTATCATCGGTAACCGAGTAAAGGCGGTGAGTCGGTGACATACTCAGCGAATGGCGAGTATGTCGTGAGCGGCAGTTATGGGTAGAATTGGAGTGTGGAGAGTGGAAGACGGCAAACAAATGACGGCAAATCTTGAAGGATGGTAGATGGATCACAGCCGGGAAAGTCTTGGGGAGGTGGATGTCGGTAAAGACATAAGACGCACTCACAAGACTCGACTCGACTCATCGTTGCATCATAACTCACAAAAATTGTGCCAGTTGGTCCACTCCGCCGCGCGCGAGGGTGTGGTGATAGTAGCAGCGAAATGCTCGCGCCGAGTCTACGACATCAACGTAACAGCCTGAGTTCGGACCTGAGTCGAATCACAGGTCTCCTCTAGTCAAATGATCAGCTCTCTATTTGCATCGAACGGTGAATCGAACGGTAAAATCATTCAAATCAAAGTATCCACCGGGCCAGCAGTCTCAGGGGCACGGAAACAAATTCACTAATCCAATAGGAATACACCACTCCCGGGGTCACCGAAATGACTTGCGCTGACACAGGAAGAACACGGAAACCCAGTTCATCGAGTTCAAGAGTGATGGTGATCTTCTCGAGGTGTAAGGTTGTTCTCTCCCCTCTGCAAAGCCTGTTCTCACGAGACGGAATTGACCAAGGTGCCATCGAGCGCGCCCCTTGCTCAGGTTGACTATGATAAGGTTGGTGATCACTACTACATTCTCGTCTTCCTTCTACTGATGCTGCTGGTTTCCTCTGCGTATCCCCGTGAGAACGAGGTACCGCCTGCCAATGCCAGGAGACAAGTCGCTGTAGATCCAACCCAGGCGGGCTCGGTGCGTCGTTTTATCGTTATGATGTACCATGTCATGACGGCTCGTTTCCTAATAGGCGTAAGTAAACGATCCATCTCCACCCTCCGCCAAGGCGGTCGCGCTTACTTCTTTATTACATAAATTCATTGGATCAACATCAGCAAGAGTCAGACGAGGTTGCCCTTCCCATCGCATTCGCGCGTGGTTGTGTTTTGGCTCAGGCCGTAGAGATGGAACATATGGATCCAGGTGATTGTAAGGCTAGATGCTATGTTGAATCGCGAGTATGTGGACGAGTTTGTGTCGTCTCAGCAGGATTAATAGTGCAAGTCTCGATCATCCATGATTGAGCTCGCTAGGATATCCACTCAACCGTCACTAAGGAAGTCTATGAGTACACGAGCAATGGGGAATTGGAGGGCAATACCTAATTGATTCGAGCCCAGGCCCTCCCTCCTTGTGAACCTAAACTTGAATGACAACTAAGACATGTCACGTATGTTAGGACGAGTCGTGCTCCTCCCCCCTCAATGTTTTTCTTGTTCAACATCACGGATTCTAGTACTAAGCGCGAACACTGATTCGCTAGTAGATGATCGAGTACACCGTTGCAGCTCAGATCCGTTCCACTGGTGGTCACCTACTAGCGAGCACACGAGGACGTGTGCGCACGCGCGATGTATTCGCAGCAAACGACGGGTAGCAGTAACTATTATCCCAAGCACGCACGATCGATCTGCCACCAGAAAACAATGCTGTCAAGGATATCGATATCATAACACATGACACGTGTCAAGCCAAACCACGCAGGAGCTTCAACTAGCCTGGGTCGTATACTGTCGATAGAGGTCATCGACGAATTGCTTATTCGTCTGTCGATCACAAAAACACGTTGAGCAAAACGCAGTGCATGGATCGCAAGAGGGTTAGGTAAAGAGGGAATAGGGACGTACGTATATCAAAGACAGGACCTCGGTGACAAAGTCCTTCCTCGATAGATTTCTCAAGCGGTCGGTATTGTCCTGCTCCGCGAGCGAGGACAGGAGCGCCAACTGCGCACCGTTGATGTTGATCTTTGGCGCGTCATGGACGACTTTCGGGACAACGTTGTTGGCGCACTCGGGCTGCGCAGCACGTTTCGCTCTCCCGTTGGGCATACCCTTCGGGGGCCCGGGGACGGGAGAGACCACGCGCATGGGAGCAGGGACGTCCCAGCTCTTCTCGATCTCTTCTCGTTCCTTTTGCTGATCCTTTTTCGAGCGCCTCGATTTCTTTCCTTTAGCTGTATGTTTCTCGAACGCGTCCGGATCGCTCAGGGCGCTCATATCCGCAAAGTCGAGCTCAATTACGTCCGAGTCAGTTTCGATGAGAGGAGGGCGTGGGTATGGCCACAGCTCTGAGTCGGTTTCGAATGGCACGAGTGGTCGGGGGATGGGAGGGTTCTTGGATGTGGACGATGTGGAAGTAGGCTTGACGCGGGGTTGGGCGTAGATCATGGGTGTGGATTCCGAGTTTGCGGGAATGGCGGTCGTTGACTTGATGGAGCCCGAGCACGGTTCGAAGTGTGCGCCAGAGGAAGTGGTATCAATGTCTGTATTCTGCTGTTCAATGCGTGCAGCCGTCAGCAGGTCGTTGACCTGGCTAATATTGGAGCCGAAGCCACGTAGTGCTGGGCGAGGGGTGACGTCTCCGAGGATGCGGGTCCCAGCCTTCCCACCTTCGCTGTCACTTATACGTGTCATAGGTAGGGATAGCTGCGGAATAGATGCAGTGAGAGATCCAGGCTCGGAAGCGCCATCATCGCTGGCCTCGTTATCACCTTCGTACCGCACGGATGAAGCGCGGGAAGGTGGGAGGCCCAGAAGGGTAGATATGACCTCTTGATTGAGAACTTGTGGGAGGGCAGTGGAGGTCGGCTTTGGGGAGAGGATATGGGGGTCCTGTGAGAAGGCGGTGGGAGGGAAAGGCTGAGGGGCGTTGGAGTGGGATAGAATGCGGTTATTACGTGATGTGGATCGGGAAGCAGTGTGTTGAGGGGGGATGGTTGAAATGCTACCGCGAGATGCGGCACGCGGTGGCGGAGGAGTGGCAGATGCAAAGATAGTGTCTAGAAGGGCAAGACCGCGTGTAGGTGCGGATGCAGCCGAAGACGATGGTGGAGGCACGGACATAGTCCGAGGAGGACCTGAGATGCTGGCCAGTAGGCTGGCAGCTGTTGTCTCTGATCCACCAATACCGCCCAAGAGCTGCGCCTTGGATGGGGTTGCGAGTTTGGCAAGAAGTCTGTCAAGTCCTGATAAACCGTTGAGAGGAGCAGAGGTGGACAGGGCTGAACAATCGTCCTCTTCCCCCGACTCTGAGATACTATGTATGCTGCTCGTATTTGATGCACTTGATGCAGAGCGGGCATGATGTACATGGTCTAGGCAGAATTGAGCGACAGGGAGTTGTCTTGAAGGAGAGCTTACCGCTAGCTCTAGACGTCGATCGGAAGCTTGGAGGAGGGGGTCGGTCCGGTCCATACCTGAACTCGTCGGGATACGCCAGGTTCTTCTTGATGTATTCATGTAGGCTGCCGGATATCAGGGGTCAAGACGAATGCCGAGGTATTCCAAGGAGCACGCACCGCATCACGACATCAGTCATCGGTTCCCTTGCATCTGTAGCAAAGCACCACAAGCCGACTGTTTGTGAGCGTCCCTTGTCGGCGTCGTGAAGCTTTTCGGGGTCAGCAATAGCAAACTCGGGGGCAAATTTAGTGGCGGGGCCGTCTTGGATGGATAAGGGGAGCTTCGAGCGGGCTTCTGCTAATCGGTGGGCGGTAAAGTCGGTGTAGTGACGCATCATGAGATAGCTGCCATGTACGCCGACGCTGTCTTCTGGATACAGTCGTTGGATGTAATCCTCCATTCCAACACGGTTCATAATATAGAGTCCATATGGTGGATACGAGTCGCTGGTGGGGAACGTGAGGAGGAGAGCGAAAGGGGCGACGGAGATTGTACCGTTCGTAAAGAAACATGCTTCCTTCGTAGCCCTGTTTCTCCCATTTGTCTCCGTTATGGTGATACACACAGACATGGCTGAATTGGTCGAATATGGATACAATCGATGAATCTCTTCTGCGGATGACTTTCATGTTGGAGACGTATCGGGAGGCTGGGGACATGCCGAGGCTGGGTGGAGGAGACGAGGCTGATAGTTGGCGTTGAGGTGGGCCATTTCGAAAGGAGAAAGACGAGTTTGAGCGAGATCGGCGAGGAGGTCCCATTGTCTGTGGTCGGTGCTGGTCCAAAAGCAAGACACGAAACTCAACCCCTTCATTGGGGGGTGTTGCACTTGCTTTGCACGTAGTCACATGACTAAACGCGAGCGCGCTTATTTGGTTTTGTTTTGTGTAGCTGGTTGAAAACGGCAGGCGAGTCCGCCCACTGTCCTTCTCTTCACCTCCGATACCATGATACCAGTGAGTCTTCGTCCCTCATTCAGAGAATTTACTCACGATCTTCTAGACACGTCGTGTAACACGCGCAGCGGCCTCATCCCACAACGAGAATGCTACATCTCGTCCAATCACCCGCTCAAAACCCCCATCCAAAGGTCCACCCATGGCCACATCACAATCCACCGCTCTCACCCGCGCTACCGCACCCACTGCTGCCTCTAGGGCAAAGGCCAACGAGAACGATGTGGACCCGGCGAACCAGGGTAAGCGCAAGCGTGATGCTCTCGCTCAGGTCCCAAAGAACGCCAACAAGACCAAGTCCGCGCTTGCGCCAAAGGAAGTCAAGAGTAAAGGCAATGATCTCCCTTCTGCCAAGGCAAAGTTTGACGGCGTCGTTATTAAATCAAAAGCGCCCCCATCCACTGGTAGCCGCCAACCGTTGTCTACCGTCGTCGCAACTCGGCGTGCTTCCAAGGCCACCGCCAAAGCGCGTCCACTGGCAGTTGTAAAAGAGGATCTAGCCTCAGCCCCTGTACATACCGATGATGCAATGGCCGTCGACGTCGTGCCCTCTGTGCCGCTAACGAAACCTAAGGATGCCTACCGTCCTCCCACAGTGACCGCATCCCACGTCATCAAGCAGGAGGTACAGCGAGCAGACCTGTCAAAGCGAACCACCTCTCATCTCAACGTCAAAACTGACACTCGAGAAGAAGACGACAATCGTGTCTTCAAGAAACGGCGAACTTCGTCTGACGCGCCTGACGAGGCAAAGTTGTTTGAGGAACAGGACGAACACGAGGCCCAGGTGGCCGCCTCGCTCGATGCGGGTATTAACAGTGAGCCAGAGGCTGATCCGAACGGTGACGAGTGGGACGACCTTGACGCTGAAGATGGCGACGACCCTTTGATGGTTAGCGAATACGTAACCGAGATTTTCGACTACATGAAGCATGTCGAGGTACCAGCCAGTCATGTAGACTGCCCATAGTAATCTGACCCATCTCTCACAGCTCACTGCGCTCCCAAATCCCGACTACATGTCGAGTCAAAAGGAGCTTGCTTGGTCAATGCGAGGCATCCTGCTGGACTGGCTCGTCCAGGTTCATGCTCGCTTTCGTCTCCTCCCTGAAACGTTTTTTTTGTGTGTCAATATCATTGACCGTTTTCTGTCGGCGCGGGTCGTGTCGCTCGCCAAGCTTCAATTGGTCGGCATTACGTGCCTCTTTATCTCCTCCAAGGTAGAAGAAATCGTGGCGCCTTCTGTATCCCACTTTCTTCATTGTGCCGACTCCTCATACACCGAGCCCGAGATCCTGCTCGCAGAGCGCTACGTGTTAAAGACGATCGATTGGAACTTGTCATTCCCAAACCCAATGCACTTCCTCCGACGTATTAGCAAGGCGGACGACTATGACGTCAAAGCTCGAACCATCGGCAAGTACCTCTTGGAGGTTGGGGCGCTCGAATGGCGATTATTGGCTACCCCTCCGTCCTTGATGGCCGCCGCTTCGATCTGGCTAGCTCGCTTGATTCTCGGCAACTGTAAATGGGTGGGTACATACCTGCATGCCCATTGGATTTTCGCTGATTCCTTTCACGAAGACTGCGAACTTGGCACATTACTCCTCTTATGCCGAGAGCTCCCTGCTCCCTACCGCGAACTTGATGTTGAACTACATACTAAAACCCATACGACATGAGTCGTTTCACAGGAAGTACGCCGGGAAACGCTTCTTGAAGGTAGGCATTCCCACATCATTAAGTCCTTGACTTATATCGTGTGCAGGTAAGTATCTGGGTACGCGAGTGGGCACTTGAGCGATGGGAGGAGAGCACACAGGTATCGTTGAAGGACGACCTCCTAAAGCTGAGAGCTCTCTGTCAGGCCGGTCGTCAACGCCTGGTGGCTGAGAATGGTGATGGTATTGAAGATGACTCGTAGCTGCAGGCCACGACCACCTCCTTAATCCTCCCTTACTCGCGACAATCTAGAAAATTATTCCATCGCATTTCTACGGACACCCTATATTCGACTCATCCGCGCGCATCCTATCATCCCATCATCACGACCAAAGCATTATCTGTTTATTCCGCAACCAAGAATTTCCTCGTCAACGCCTCTCTTATTCATTACTTGTTATGTCCCATTGGCTTATGCAGACCTCCATACAAGCTACCCGTCATCTGGTGCTGTCCTTCTGTCGTTTTGTCGGCCATCCTCGGTTCATCGCCTCCCTTCGGCTTCGCAGCGCATCATTGCTATCGTCTGGAATCCACTTGTTATGTTGCTCTCGATCTTTGCGTACATCTGTGTTGTTGCCGTCGATCTCTGTCCAGCGCTCGCGTTGTCCCTTGCGGTCGTCATTTGTTGTGCTGTTCATATGCTCCCTAGTGTCCACAACCCAATTTTCGCGATGCCTGACTACCTCGGCTTGATGTGTGTGCATGTCTTCATGGTTTCTCCTTTCTTGCATATCCTTGCCTATCCATCCGCCATCTTCTGATCCCTTGGCGTCATCTTTGTTCTGGCCACGCGTAATACCTTGCGACCATTCTAGTGGGGCTCATCACGGATTCCTTTATTTTGTGGTTCTTTGTGACGTTTGACGAGGTGTATCTTTAGAAAAACTGAATAATCATTCTCATACAATGTCATATGCAACGGCATTTATTGTGTTTCGGCGATGGTAGGTTGATGGTAGGATTCCATTCTTGCAAGTTCTTTGTGCGATGACTGCGCTATCAATAGCTTGTGGCCGGGCCTTTGCCTCTTGCCAAACCTGTCTGGAATTCGAACCCTTATATTCCTTCTAATAACACCCCACTCGTCGAGCAATTGCTTGTACCCGGACTTGTTCCTTTGGACTTCACCTTGGGGGGGGTGTATTCCCCATGCCTACTTGCTGAGCGCTATATGCTCCTCTGCCCGAATCTCGAGGCCTCGGCCTCAATTTCGGCCTTGACATGTATGCTGGTGAACCGCGGACGTGAGGTCATGGACTCCAGATGAGGTACATTATTGTCCTTTTCAGGAAGGTTGGCACCGTGGGAATTTGTAGAGTCAATACATGCCATAGATTTCAATCGATTGTTGTGCCTCAACCACTCACTGGAATTTCACAAAAAGCATACCATCCAGCTCAGAAAAACCTCAAGATTATCCTCCAAGCTGACCAAAACCAAAAGAAAGACATTCTAAAATTTCAGAATTTCAGAATTTCAGAATCCTGGATACAGTAAGTTTCTCCATTTTCTCCTGCAGTCTGACACTTGATTTTACATTGCAGACATGCCATGAGGGTGTCAGACCTCACCTGAGATTCAATGGACTGTGATATGACTCTCAAGATTTCTGGATCACAAGTGCATTGTGATGGGTGTTAATCTGTCCATTTGGATGGTTAAGCACATCCTCTCCCATTACTGTGACTACGGCACCATCCCAAATCCAGGGAGTGACATTGTTGAGAAGGAATGGAAGGGTGGCCAATATCTTCATGATGTTCACCTTGAGGTAAGATTGATTTAGATTTTTCCCTGCTTATCTGTCATCAAAACTGATGTATGTATTGGTGCATCATGTTATGACCTTTGTAACCTGGTGACACGTTACTGAGTAATTGACCTCCTAGTTGATTACTGGACTAGCTGAACTTGAGCAATTGGCTCCCTAGGCCCAAGTTCCCTAGGTATGGGGTACCGACAGCTAGCTTTATGTAGAGTCTTCTCTAGGTGAGGGACATCCCTACGACCAACATCAGTAAAAACAGGACTAACTGTCCAGTGCTGGACAATACTGGACAGTAACATAGTGCTCATAGTGAGGGTCCAA
>QFEG01000461.1:15123-33939 GCA_003316055.1 Boletus speciosus | reverse complement strand
CAAATGGTCCAGTTCGTTTCAGGAACAGCTTCGGGAGGGGACTTGGAGTTTCAGGTTCTTAGCATCCAGCCATACCTTATCTCTGAGTTTCCAGAGTTTGAAGCGAGAGTGGACTCTCTCTTTCATGTGTAGTTGTGCCAATTTATGTGCCGCTTCTACTTCCTTTCTTGATTCTTCTAGGAAAGAGAGTCTTTCTTCTAGGGCCAGTAGGAAGGTTTTTCCAATAGAAGGATATGCTCTCAGTTTATATCCCAGGATCAAGGAGAAGGGTGATTTTCTGGTGACCAAGTGGATTGCAGAGTTATGAGCAAATTCTGCCATGGGTAATAGTTCCAACCACCTCTGTGGTTGACCATCGCAGAATATCCATAGGTAGGTTTCTAATTCCTGCTTGTATCATTCCATTTCACCATCCATTTGTGGGTGGTAGGCCATGGAAAGGGCAACATCATAGTTGAAGAGCCTAGCGAGCTCCTGAGCAAATGTGGATGCAAACTATGAACCACAATCTGAAACCATCTTGTTGTATAAACCATACCATAGGAAGACTTTTTCGAAGAAAAGACAGGCTATACCAGTCACATCCACCATTTTTGTGCAAGAGGCAAGAATTACCTCCTTACTAAGCCCATGGTTGACCACAGCCATGACTGAATCAAAACCCCCCACTGGGGGTAGGTCGGTGATCAAATCCACTGATAGATGTTGGAAAGGGCAGTGGCCCTCAAAAGCCAGGGGGGTAATCGGGGGAACCATAGGGTGTGTTTGGACCTTGTTGCTTTAACAAACAGCACAATCAGTGATGAATTTCCAGACGAATGTAGTGAGCCCAGGCCACCAATAGTCTTTGGCCAGAAGTGCAGCAGTGTGAAGGTGTCCGCCATATCCTCCCTCGAAAGAGAAATGAACGGAGGATACTAACTCCTGTCAGGCCAGGCCAGGGATGTACATTTAGTTCTTGAAGTATAGATTGCCATTGTCGAAGGTCAAATCTTCTACTTTGGACCAGGTGAAGAGAGATTCTCCTTGCACCATATTTTGTACAGCAGAGAGTACTAGGGGATTGCTTTGAATTGATCCCTTAATTTTCTTGGCCAGTGCCAGGTCGATCATCCATACTTGACAGTTGAATGCATCTAATAGGAGGAGTTGCACATCTTCATTGTCCTTGAAAGTATTGATTTCATCCCAATGAGATAGCACATCTGCACGAGCCATTTTTGTTTTGAATAGAGCTTGGTAGACCATGTCATAGTCTTGGAGGAAAAAAAGCCATCTCACTTGTCATCGGGATAATTGACAGGGTTCCTTGAAGAACATTAAGTTCTTGTGGTCGGTTAACACTGTTATGGGGTGGAGGGATCCAAGGAGGTATTGCTGCCATTCTTTCAATCCTCATATAACAGCCAGTAGTTCCCTATCATAGATATCGTAATTTCTCTCAGCCGGAGAGAAAGTCTTGGAGAGGTAACCACATGGTTGCATATCTCCATTGTCATTGTTCTGCATGAGTACCACTCCTGATGCAGTGAGAGATGTGTCTGTCATGAGGGTGAAGGGTTTTGAAGTATTGGGGAAGGCAAGAACGGGTTTCTTGGTGAATGCTGCCTGTAGGGTTCTGAACAATTTTTCTTGAAGTGATCCCCAGGATCAAGCTGTTGTTTGCTTTGTGAGGTCCAGCAAAGGACATGCGATGTCAGAGAAAGATGTAAAAATTACAGAATCTGATGAAGGACCGTACGTTCTTTATGTTCACTGGGGGTCTCCATTGCTTGATGGCGTTGAGCTTGACTGGATTCATCTGGACTCCTGAAATGATCACTGTTGATATCACCCAGATACCCATTATTTATCAACACTCCTACCTACACTTCCATACCACCTACAGACAATACACTCGTCTGCCCTCACCCAACCTCCAACCCAACCTCACCTCGCACACACCTAGAGTAGCCACCCACCATATCCTCCCTCATATGATACACTACACAACTGCACACACCTATGTACACTTTCACTAGTCGTACCCTTGTCGTACCCGTTACACCTACAACACCAAGTAGCCTCATGGCTAACCCTGGCATCCATCACCACAAGCACAGGCCCACACACCTCTAAACTGCCATATCCCATGGACATACCTGATGCAGTGCTCAGTATCCACACAAGAACCGTAGACCGTACCTGACGCAGTGCTCGGTATGCTACACAAGTACTAATCAGGAGTTCACCTCCAGATCCTCGAATCCCCTGCTTAATCCTCAATCCCCAGTTCACACCATAGACCACCCCTCGCACCGCCAAGTACTAATCAAGCCCATGCTAGATTAACCCCTAGACATAGACAAGATCTGATCTGTCACCCAACATGATCTCATCTCGATACCAGGTCCAACAACCACCCTATGTGATGCCTTATGCATCACCCTTTCACTTCCTCTTCCGCTTCTCATTTCCATTCCTATCTATTAGTCCCCCCTTAGGTATATCACATGTAGCCATACCTAGAGCGCTCCGGACTACATTTCACTTACATGCACATATCATATGCATCTCATTCCATCGCCTCCCCTTTTCGCCATTGGACACTAACATTTTCTTGTTTCTGTGATGTTATACCCAGTACCCACAACATCATAGCATAGCACGGTCCATGCACCACTATCAGTAGTATATAAGTAGCCGGTAGAGTACCATGTTTCGCTTAATCTTGAAATTGCCTTTCTCTCTGTCGCATATTGCTTTGGTTAGCAACACTTCAGATATTGGTCTAGGTTTCTTTCTTTTGTCCATTGCAAGTTCCTTTCAACTCTGTCCTTCCCTACGATCATCCCAAGATATTCAACTTCTTTGGCTGAGAAGGTACACTTCTCCAATTTGAGATACATTTCATGCTGTCGGAAGCATTCTAGGACCTTCCATGTCCTCTCGTCGTGAGTTATCTGATCTGAAGAGTATATCAATAGATCGTCCATGTAAATCACCAACCATCCCTCTGCAATATAATCTCCAAAGAGATCATCTATGAATGCCTGGAACATAGCTGGGAAATTGCACATTCTGAAGAACATCCTATTTGGTTTGAACAACCTGAATGGAGTAAGAAAGGCCACCTTCCATCGATCTTCTGGCTTAATCAAGACATTGTTGTAACCCCATCATATATCAAATTTGGTGAAGATTGACAATCCCTTTAGTTTATCCAGAAGGTCAGAAATTAAGGGGAGGGGGTAGGCATTCTTGATCGTGTGACTGTTGAGGTATTGGTAGTCTTGGCAGGGGCAGAGCTTCTCATCTTTCTTTTGTATGAAGAAGAAAGGAGCGGCTTGGGGAGATTTTGATGGGAATATCTTCCCAGTTTTCAGGTGTTCGTTGATGAATTCCTGGCATGCTTGTTGTTCCAGCAGGTTGAGAGGGTACACCTTGGCTTGTTTCAGAACAAATGAGTCTTTTAACTCGATGGCGTGGTCATATTGCCTTGAGGGAGGTAACTTGGTGATTGTCTTCTCTGTGAAGACATCCACGTATTCTTTGAATGCATCTGGCAATGCAATCTTGGCCTTTGGCGCCTGTTGGGTGATCTCGGTAGACAGAGTGGTCCTCTTGATAACAAACTCTGGTACATCCCCATGCACGTTGAAAAACTTGGCCCATTGTAAGGGCATCCAATGATGAAAGGTTTCGTAGAGTCTGTCTTGCACATACTCCTTTTCGTCATGTTCCAGATACCTTCGCAGGTATCGCTGTTCCAGTGTTTCCGGTGGATTGCCTTGAGTCCATCAAAGATGGTACTATTGTTACCCATCCTTCCATTCAGTTGATATCAGAGTTCACTGCCCTGAGCCATAGAAGTCCTAAAATGACTTTGTCCTTGCTGCAGTTGAGGACATAGAGATCCTGCTGTTCTTGTATGCCTCTATAGTCCAACACGATGTTGGTTTTCTCTTTGATGGTCCCAGACTGGTTTTGAGTTCCATTGATGTTCCAAGCTTGGACTGGATTGTCCAGCTTCCATGTAGATAACCTCATCTTCTCCACTGCATGTCTTGAAATGAAGCANNNTGTTGCTCCACTGTCGATTAGGGCTTTTGTTCCAGCAATTTTACCATCCTGCTTCCAGATCAAGAGAGGAATGTGAATAGAATTACTCTTCAATCCAGAAATAAATACAGGTGCAATCATATAGGAAGAGGGTGACATTAATACACCTTTTTCACCTAAAAAGACGTTTCATCTATGGGAGAGATGGGGATCTACGTAGCAGGTGCAAGGGCAAGAGAGTTGACATTCTCTTCCCATTCCATTGCAGCATCTTCTTCTACTTGTTCTAAAATGAGGCCTTGCTTGTCAAGCCTGGTGTCAAAGGCTGTCTGGAGTGTCCTGAGAACTTTGTATTGTCCATTGTTTCTGGAGATCTCTATGAGATATTTGTCAAGGGGATCTTGTGGTGTTTCCCTGGTGATGACCACCCTGGTGTGCGTTTCCTGAGATTTCCTATATTCCTCTTTCCTGATTGGCTTGTATCCTGGGTGTTTCTTGGTACTGCACCCAATCCTGTTGCAGATGAAGCATCTGTCCTCTCTCATCTGCTTGGTGCACTTGATAGGAGACAAGGTGATCCAGTCCACATCCATGGTGTTTGGATCGTGGTGATTTCCTCTTCCTCTTCCAAAGGATGCGAAGGGTCCTTTCTATATTCCTTCAATCCATTGCCATGCCCCATGGATGTTGACAGCTACTTTGTAGACCTCTTCCATCTTCTTGACTTTTTGGAAGGTCTCGCTGTTGACTAGTTGCCAGGCAATATTTGGATTGATCCCCCTGAGGAAGAATCCCAAGATAGAGTGGAATTCTTGTAGCTCAGAGCAAACTACCAGCAGTGAGAACTGGGAAATGAATTTTTCAAATCCCTTTGGATCCTTTCTGTCTTGTCAGAGGGATCCGAGTTCTGCCATGGCCAGGTTGCTGGTGTTGTGGGGGGTGAAGGTGAGGGCGAAGGCTTTCTTGATCCCATTATAGGTCTTGTCTGCATGTGGCACAGTGTTGTTGAGCAGCCTGGTCAGCTAGACTTCTGTGAACGCTTTTCCTCATCCCTTAGACATCCTGTTCAATAGGATAAGCCTTTTGGCTTCCTCTGTGAACTTCTCTGCTCCTCCTAGATGGAAGTATCCTTCCATAGCCATAAGCCATCTCTTGGCATCATTGGTCTCTCCTAAGAACTCCTCAGGCAGGGCAGCTTTAATTTCAACCATATTGTCTTCATCACCTGTGTCTTCTTCGGGCCAGAGATTTCCTGGGTTGGGATTGGGACTAGATCTTCTGCTTTGATCAGGGGAATCTACTCTAATGGGAACTGGTTGGAATGCAGGCAGTGGGATAGGAGCGTCCAATGGGGTCAAGATTCAAGAGTGGAGACCACCTGAAAAATCTGGTTGTCTGGACTATTCTGGAAATGTGTGGGCAGGAGGGTCGTTGTAATGGAATGATGACCCTGGGATCCTTTTTGAAGACGTGTCAGAGATAGGAGTAGAAGCCCATGGTGATGTGGCTTCTTTTTCTTGACCTTCTCTAAGGAGCTGTGCAAGGTTGATTCTGTGCAGTGCATAGAGTGAGGGTCTATCCCTTGATAGGCAGTTCTATTCCCTTGAATAGTGTTGAGAGTTGCTGGACTAGATAGTCCCATGGCAATTTATAACCTAGATCTTTTGTTACACTGGGTAACAATGTGACACATTTCTGAGTAATCAACCTGTTTGATTACTGGACTAGCAGGACTTGAGGGAAAAATACCTCCAAAGGCCCAATGATTCCTCTGACTGGGGACCAGTTGCTAGCTTTACATAGAGTGTCCTGGTTGCCTCTATGACCAATGGCAAAGTCTTGGATTTACCACGATGGTGCGATCCTTCATAAAGGAGGGGCAGATCGAATGCAGAGGCCAGAGACAGTTGCCTTCTGTCAGCTAGTTCTCTGGGCTTACTTGGCCTAGTGCCAGTGGCAGAGTCCCGGGCTTGCTGGGTCAGTGGCGGAGTCCTGACTGACAATGACCAACCTCTATTGATCATTGGAGTTGCCGAAGCTTTAGAAGCCTGTAATGGCAACGACGGCACACAAGTGTGAAGTGATGAGAAAGATGATCACGAGTGCGAGGGTGATCACCTCCAGAGCCTGGAGAAGGCTTCTGAGGTGAAGTGGAACCTTTGCGGAAGAAGCAGGTAGATTACATGGGAAGGAGTGTAGATCTAGGTTAGAGTTACATGAAGGGCCCGCGTCCCTATTTATAGGCCTTACCCGTCTAGGGCAGGCTTCATAACAAATATAGTAATTGAACAATTACTATAAACGGATCAAGGCATAAGTCAAAATGGGAAGGTAGAAATACTAGGCTATGCATGAGAGAGCACAGCCAAGGAGGCAATGTCTATGATCAGATCAAGAAGGAAGAAAGCATATATCAGATAAGGAAGGCAATGTCCATACCAAACAAATAGGTTCCTGAAAAGGGAGTTTACAAATCACTTCCTAGAAAGGAGGTTCTGGATGGGGCAATGTCTGGGTTGGTGTTGTGGGGGAATCCTAGGGGAATCCCTGGTCCGAGTCGAAGAATAGGTCATCCCATAGTCCTATGGGAGGTGAAGGAAGGAGAAAAGATGTACCCCCTTCGGTAACCATAACACACGAGAAGGAGTGTAGATCTAGGTTAAGGTTATATGAAGGGCCAGTGTCCCTATTTATAGGCCCTATCCATCTAGGGCAGGCTTCATATCATATATGGTATTCATAAATTGCAGACTAAAGATTACCATAAAGAATCTAGGCATCAGTCAAATGGAGATTTGAAATACTAGGCTATGCGTGAGAGAACATAGCCGAGGAGGCAATGTCTATGATCAAATCAGAAAGAAATGAAAGGCATGTATCAATGAAATAGAAAGGCGGTGTCCAAACCAAATGGGTAACTTCCTAGAAAGGGAGTTCCGGATGGGGTGATGCCTGAGTTGGTGTTGCGGGGGAATCCCTGGTCCAAGTCGAAGAATAAGTCATCCCATAGTCCTATGGAGGGTGAAGGGAGAGGAAAAGATGTACCCCCTCTTATAATTGTAACAGTTTGCCAAGCCAACAAGGTTCAAATCCATCCCACAGTTCTCCTAGTCAACCCATTAGCCTTTAAAGGATGCTGCCCATTCCAAAATCTCTGAGTGGATTTGATCACCAACCTACCCCTGATTGGGGGCTTTGACTTGGTTATGGTCATGGTCAACCATGGCCTTAGTAAGGGGGTAATTCTCGCCTCTTGCACAAAAACAGTAGATATAGCTGGTATAGCTCATCTTTTCTTCAAAAAAGTCTTTCTATGATATGGTTTACACAATAAACTGGCCTCTGATTTCAGTCCCCAATTCACCTCCACCTTTGCTTGGGAACTCGCCTGACTCCTGAACTATGATGTCACCCTCTCCATGGCTTATCACCCACAAACTGATGGCAAAACAGAGCAATATAATCAGGAACTAGAAATCTATCTACAGATATTCTGCAATGGCCAACCTCAGAAGTGGTTGGAATTATTACCCATGGCAGAGTTCACCCATAACTCTGTGGCCCATTCAGTGACAGGAAGATCGCCCTTCTCCTTAATTCCAGGATATGAACCATGAGCTTATCCTCCCCTCAGAAAAATGTTCCTATCCACACTAGAGAAAAGGCTCTCATTTCTAAAAGAAGCAAGGCAAGAAGCTGAAGCCACCCACAAACTCACACAAGTAAGAATAAAGGAGAGGATTCACTCTTGCTTCAAACCATGGAAACTTGGAGACAAGGTATGGCTGGATGCCAAGAACCTCAAACTTCAAGTCCCATCTGGAAAGCTATCCCTGAAATGTACCAGGCCATTTGAAATTGCCCAAGTGGTATCCTCTGTGGCATTCCAACTCAAGTTGCCAAAACAGTGGAAGATCCACAATGTGTTCCATGCCTCCCTACTTTCTCTGTATTGGGAAACAACAAAACACAGCCCCAATTTCACTCAACCACCACCAGAACTTGTTGGAATAGAAGAGAAGTATGAAGTGGACAGCATCATCAACCATTGGAGAAAACCAGGACAAAGGCAGTACCTCATATATTGGAAATGATACTCCACAGCAGAATGAACTTGGGAGCCTGAATCAAACTTGGAAAATGCCAAGGCAATATTCTCAGAATATAAAAGTTGACTGAAACTCTGAGATGCATCCCCATGCCCCAAGACAATACATCCCTCCTAGTACTCCTGGCTTGTGTCTCTGCTGCCCTCACCCAAGCTTGTCTCTAGAAATAATACTCTGATCTTAACATATTTTCCAATACTCCTGTTTCTGCAGGATTAATTACTGCCCATACCACACCAACTGGTAGATGGCAATTGCCCCCCTCTCCGAATGACTTAACCACCTCTCCCCCATCCACCATTGTAATCTCTATGCATCCATACTTGACAACCCCATTGTGCTTCAGATGCCCCAACACATCCCATTCTTCACCTGCAACAATTTCCTCATCCAGCTCATTACCCTCTACAGATCCTATTCCACCTTTTTCCCCAGGACCTCTGGGAGTCTGACAGGTTCCCATCTCTTCAATGCCCAGTAAACTGCCAAGGAAGAAAGAGTAATAGAAAACATCATCAAAATTCATGAACTTGTTCTCAACCTCCTCTTTGTTAAGGAATTCAACTATTCCCTTGCCCTTTTGCCCATCAACACCCATGATCACATGCTCCACACCATCCTCCTCTCCCTATTGGAAGAAGAAAGTAACCTTTTCTTTACCCTCATCAACCTCCACAACCCACCACCCCATTCCCCATCAATGAGATCCTTCCATTGTAGAGTGACCCCTGGAGAACATCAGTAGAATCCCAGGCATTAACAGAGTTGATAGAAGCCCTTCAGAATCACGGAGAGCCAGATTCTCCAGCAACACTGTTGTTGCCTCTCCCTCCTCCACAACCTCCAACCCCACAACAGAAGGAACCTCTGCAGTACCACTCCTTGCAGTACCTCCCCCAGCCCTTTCTGACCAATCCAGAACTCTCTGCCAGTGAGGGGCCATGGTATTCTCAGTCAGTCTCCCCTCTTGCCCCAACACCTGAGGTCTTCTCTATATACTGGAGAATCCTACAATGAGGAGCCCTCCTCCTTCCTCCATTTCCATTCCTAGGCCCACCACAGGCACCTCTCCTACCAACCATTCCGACTCAATGGCTGGTGATCCCCATCTCATGTCCTGCTCCTGCCCAGTTTATTACCGTCGAACTTCCCTCACCAGCCTCCACTGCTTCAAATGTGGATATTAAGGTCACCTTCAGCCATCCTGCCTCTACTATCAGTGCCCCTACTATCAGGTGGTTGCCCCCAACCATCTACAGTATGCTTGCCCAAGAAGAACTTGCACTTACTGTGGAGAACAAGGACACAGCTACCAGACTTGTCCCTGTCAGGAAGTCCTCGACAACTCATGGGACCTCACCAACTACAAGATCAACAAGGGAGATTGAAGTTCTTGAGATGGAACTTCAAGACTATAAGAAGGGTAATGTTATGGTTACAAAAGGGGATACATATACCTTTTTCCCTACCATCATCTCCTCCTGAACTCTGGGATGATCTCCTCTTTGATTCCTTTGATGTGGGATTCCCATGGAATTCCCCTCCAACACTGCCTTACCCTGCCCACTTCTAGACAATGCAACACTGCTCCCATGGCTATGACACAGCTCTCTATTTCACCTTCTCTATTTCACCTTTTGATCCAATCATAGACATTGTCTCCTTGACTGTGCTCTCTCATACACAGAGTATTTCCAAACTCCCATTTGTCTAATGTTCCAAGTCCTTCTTATGATAATATTAGATCTTCAATCTTATACTGTATCACCTTATATAATAGGGAGCCTGCCCTAGATAGGGAAGGTCTATTTATACAGGTGTCCACCCTTCATGTATTTCCCTAACCTTGATCTACACTAATCAACCTGAGTGTTTATCATTCCCACTTCTCCACCAACCTCTGTTCCTAGAAGTTAACACTGGAAGCATTGCTTCTCATTGTGCTAGTGGTTGCCATAATCACTAGCTTCTTCATTTGCTTTGCAACCCATTGAGATCAGGGCAAAGTTGCACTCCCTGTTATTGGACCAGGGTTATAAGAGGCATCTGTTCTACAAGGATAGAACAGGTAGTAGAAACCTCACAGAGTATATATTGCAGATGGTTGCTGCTCTGAGATACATTGGGAGCTGGATATATTTGTTGCTCACATATCTGTGTTAGATGGTTATCCTAATATATATAAAGCATTGCTACAGTACTTGCTGGCCAACCAAATCCTTGCCTATCCAGAGGAAGGGAGAGTAGCAGGTCCTAGTGAAACCCAGATTGCCTTTGGTTCACTCAGGTCACATGTCCCATTGTTATGAGGTCATAACATCTGGTGTAATAATAGGATCCAGTTATCACATGTTTATGCAAAGGAATCAATTCCTGGAATGCCTGTCATGATAACTGAAAACTTATCAATGGGGAACAAGATTATAAATGAATCCTCTGGAATACTTACCAGAGTGGTTTACAGGTCTATTCTGGAAGGTCATGTGGCAGTGTGCACATATATCAAGATGACTTTATCCCCAACTGCCATAGATGTATTGGAAGAATCTATGGTTCCCATATTTCTGAAAAGTCTTCAGTTCACATACCATACATCACAGGCAAATACCATCAAAATCAATCATTCACAACTTCCATTGGTCCCAGCTTGTTGGGCATTTACTGATTATAAAGTGTAAGGTGCTTCAATGAACACTATGGTGGTTGATTTAGCCAGTGTATGAGGTATTCAGAATGCTTATGTATGTATGTCATGTTGTCCCATGCTACCAGCCTCAATAGGCTTGCAGTCTTTCATTGGTTCTCATCACATCAAATTTTTTCACAGTTGCAGAAGAACCTACAAGTCAAACTTGACCAGATTGCTTGCTTAGATGTTGAAACAAACATATGATTTGAACACCAACATGCTAATCAGCACATGAGTTTGTCAACATCAGACAACTGAGTAAGTCCACTTTACTTATTGTGCATGTGTTGCAGGTGTTATATACTAACTAACATAGTATTTGGCTTAGCAAATACACTACACAAAGGGCAGCTAGTCATGTAAATTTGTATTATCCAATTAGAAATGGATGTTGGTCTCTGCACATTATATCTCAATGCCATATTTGCTCAGTCAGTTGTTTAATTACCTAGATGTCTGTAAGAGTACTTGCTTAATGCACAATATTCTTTTTATAGCACATCAACATCAGTAAATTTGAATTATATAAGCATGAATTGATTCTTGTAGTATAAATGTGGTTTCACTACAATCATTGACTGTTGTCTCCTCACCTCATTTAATGTCCACTAATATCATTCTTAAAAATCAAAGTGTGATATGGACAAGCATAATGAACAACCAATGGATGTAATGAGCTTAGGTAAACTATAAATGTCACAGGTATCAACATTCATTTTGTGCTTTTAATACAAGATATTGATTGACAGGATAGGAGGTCTAATGACAATAAAAGGGCCACCATTATACCAGGTCATTCACATGAAGTTAACTCAGAGACAGACATCAGTGTCATATCTATTGGCAGAGACAGTGTTGGTGAGCCAGAGCTGAGCATGAACAATGATGTGAACAAGCAGAAATTAAAAAGTTCTATAGAGAAGGGCAAAAAAGTGCTACAACAGGTCCTTGTTAAAAAGACCGATAACCAGGGTCAAAGTTGGGTGTCAGTTCAGTTCATTGCACCCTTACTGACATGGATTTTGGTTGACCATATCCATATCACCCTTTATGATCAAAGTCTTTTGAAGTGAGTCTCTAGTGTCTCATTAACTCCTGCTGACACAAATAAGTAGGCATATTGATACACTCTCTAACTTCGTCAATAAAAAAGCAAATGTGTATGTGCTCAGAAAGATTCTAACAAGTGTGACATGGGATACATACCAGCCTTTCCATGATCATTGCACAAATCTATGCAATCCTGCAATCAACAAGGCTGTTGTCATCTGGACTGTGGAACATATCACCTCTACTTGATTTCTCAGACAAGGATTGCCAGAGAAACAAGCATCAATTACTGTAATTCTGTTGTTGGAATCTCTTGGCACCCAAACAGCAAAACTGTTTGCTGGCCTTGAAAGCCCTTCACTTGGTAAATGCACATCTTTAATGTCTCCATAGATCTCACAAATGATTTGCTGACAGCTGTTTGAGCAATCAAATGGCAGAGCAGTAAAGGGTTGAACACACTAGTGTGTACTATATCACTGCTATTATAAAATCCTTGTTAACAATTCAAAAGAACTGTTCAGTGAAGATTATGATGCACATAAGGTCCTGACTGTGAAGATGAACATGCCACCATATTCAATGGAAGACCTGAAAAGGAATGATCTCATATTGCTTGAATCCAAGATAACACACTCTAAAATAAAGGATGCTAACAACAGATGGATGCAACCATCCTCCCTTCCACAACAGCAAAGCACAAGGATAATGTCAACTAATAGCATCCCAACTAACATCACTGCATATTTGTGAGGTGGCAGTTTAACAGATGGCTTTCTCACAGTACAAATAACCAAAATGACATGCTTACCCAACATCTTCATGTAACAAAAGATGGGCAGGGTCATTTTCCCCATCATACAATCAAACAACAAAGCACCTGATCAAATTGTTGTTATCTATAATGCAGCACTTCAAAAAGGTGCAAAGGGCCTAATTAATTGTTCTTATTTATTACTTAGAAGAATTGTGAAAGGGAAAAAGTACATGGACCTTATCTTAGAACATGCAGAAGACATTGTCTCTATTATACTATAGATAGGTACATTATAAAGACCATTACTTAATATTTGTTTGCAGTTTGTGAGACAACCAAGAGTTGATTCACAAGAAATGATCTAAACATTTCATCATGGCCTATGAGGTCACTGATAATAAGTGGAGTGGGATCATAGGAGTCATCATCACCAAAACTGCAAATGGCAACTTTCTCATATACAGAATGGGATCACTCATTACTCAAATGCAAAACATGGGGATGGTGACAACCTTACTGGAAAGCAAAAGTGGAAAGAATCAATTCATGTGCATGTATAACAAGAGAAAACATAAATTACAGGATGAACGAGTGCCCTTATCTTGTTCTCTCTTTCTGCCATGGTTACAAGCTTTGAGACATAGTGAAGGAAGATATTCTTTGTATTGCAGATATGATTCATAGACAAGCCTGATGCATGTTTTTGCTTCATTGCTAAGTACTAGCACACAGATTGAAAGTGCAAGTCCTAAAAGAAATAGAGGAATGAATTTATTAGTTAGTGCAAATGTAACTTGGAGTGTGTAAAGCAACTATTGGAAATGTCCATGTATCATGTAACAGAGTCTGCAGATATCAATGAGAATGCTTGCAGGTCCAGGAGTGCCCAGAGGGCCATGGAATGTACCAAAAGTGTAGCTTTTGTGGTGCTTTTTGATTACCAAATGTGTATTAACAAGCGTGGGAAATAAAAGTGTATCAAAAGTTTCCTGATGACTGGTAGACTTAGTAGACTTTGTAGTATCAGCAGGTTCATGCCACTACCTACATAGTATCTAAAGCTGTTCAATTTACCATGTAGTGCTATGTAGTCTATGTAGTAACTAGGGTTACTACCAGTCCAATTTTTTTTCCAGATGTGGCCCACTCTTTTTTTTTTCAATTCTGGTGAGTTTACAGTGGTCGGAACCAGTCCTCACCAATCCTCACCAAGCTCTGGGCCAAGTCCACTGCATGAAATATTAGTCGATTTCGCGCAGAAGTTGTCCGAGCAGCGGGAATGTCATCTTGATTGTTAGCATCACTAAATAACAGCACAACCCGTGTAACAGACAGCTCGATTCAGCATACCTATCATACGAAAAAAACAGCAGGTCATCATAAGTTACCCTCGTGAACGAGGTCCGTTTCAACCTGCCACATCTAATACAAAAACAAACAAACAAACAAACAATCAATCAATCCTAGGCACTGGCAGCCGGATTGAGAGAAAATCCAAGGGGGAAACAGCCTACACTGACATTACAATAGCATTTGGAGCGCAATCGCTATTGCTATCGCGCCACCCAGGTAAAATCGCTGACTCATCACAACACCCATGGAAAGCAGGGAGCTTGCTCGACTTGTCGGAGTCGCAGAGGTCATATAGCTGTCCCAAGCCTCGACAGTCGCCGATGGGAAGAAATAAGTAGATGCGGTCGTGGCTTGCCCGTAATAGATGCCCGCTTGACCAGTCATGATCTCGTTCCCGAGGGAGGATACCTCGCCTCCAACAACACTGACCGTTCCTGAGCTAGTGTTGGTCACCAGTCCAGTTTGGTTGTTACCAAAAACGAACTCTCGGACGAGAGTGAGGGCCTGAACAGGGATGTTAGGAATGGCAAGTGTGAGAGGAATCAATCCCTCACAGAGATGGGGTTGTTATATCCAAGGAGATGTCCAGCATGAGCAGCAAGAACGTATTTCCAACCACGTTCCTGATGGACGACGCCAGCTAACTCACCAGCGTCGTTGTACCACGGTGTATCTGGCTTGCGTGTGAATCCCTGGATTCCACCAAACGTCGTGTTCTAGGCAATAAAACTAAGACCCTTGTCAATTATGTACGAAATGCGTAACGTCGTACTTGGATAGCAACTGAACATGCACTGAGTAGGCTGCAATAACGGAGACCAAGGAGGAAACCTACTCTGCGAACCAAAATGTGGGACGAGGGAATCGTCGTTTCCGGAATATATGACCACCGATATGTTATGAGCTGTCATGTTCGTGGCAAGGTCTGTCAGGAATGCCATTGGTCTGAGCTTTTGTTAAGTATCTAATTATGCCGATCGTGACATGCACTCACTCGACGCCTAGAGAATATTAACTCTGGTACATAGTTGATGAGAAAGATCAAAACTTACTTGGGTCGCCGTACACATTCACTGTAAATAAATTGCATAAATCTAATGTAAATCCCCAGAAACAGTCACTTACAGGAACTATTCGTAGATGCAAACGGGGAAGGGATTACTTCCACCCAATCTTTACTCGTAGGCGCATGGATTGCAGCACGCGTTTTGGCATCTGGGAGAATGTGTGTCAGCATCAGCCCATCCATCTATAATTCACGGACAAACCGTTGAGAAAGACACTTGCATCCATTGTCGCTTCGGGGCTCAACGCATCGGGGATATTGTAGAAATCGAACACGTCGCCGTTTGCTAAGACACGGATTCTAGAATGGACAGGGAAACGGGAAGACGTGGGAACGTACACCATGGAAAGGTGAAATTGAGGGCGTATTCAACCATCTCGGTATATATGTCACACAGATACCAAGGGTCGATGGTTCCATTCGGGCGACCAGTCAGGTCACGTTTCCATACATCGCGTGCGCGAAGTCTCTCGCCGTGCTCCAACGGAGCACCGTCTCTCTCTTCGAGCCTCGCAGCAAGCCGTTCCTGTGCCTCCAGCATGAACCGAGCCTTGGTGAGTTTCGCGCTATACGTTCCAGAGGTTAATGCAGAAGGGGAAGTGGGCAATGGCGCGTTTAGAGCCGGAAAGTGCTCTGGTTGAGGGTATTCGAGGCTGAGATTGTACCCGCAGAGTGCACTCCTAAACGGAAACATGAGCATTCTTGAAACACACACCCACGCATCGCACGTACTGTTCTTGAAAGTACTCAAACACTTGGACATCATACCCGATGATTTGTGGGTATGTTTCTAGCACACTGACCACAGGCAATTCATTAAACGTCTCCAGTGACGTCATGGTTCCATCTCCGATGGCAATTCCCGCGAGATTGACGGGAGGATTCGACATTTCAAAGTAGGTTTTGGTGATGTAGGGCTGATGTGATTTTACATTGACTAGCTTGCTTGCAAGAAAAGGGCAGCACTTACTATGTATGTTCCAGCGTAGCTTTCGCCGGTCAGATGTAAAGGTCGTGTGGCAAGGTTCGGAAATACTTTTACCAAGTTGGCCAGGAAACCCATCTGTCCATGTATTAGCATAGCATTAAACCAGTGCGACACTGGTTCTCACGAAATCAGACCCTAGCTGGTCCTCGTTAGCGACTGAATGGGCGTTGGAATCAGAATCAGATTATGAAGGGTGAAACCTAGTCAATGTACGCACCGTATCCGTCGGCGTCGGCCGTGCTGAACCCAGTTCCGCTGACAAAAACACGTGAATCTTCCAGTACAAGACGAGAATCCCGACGTACACTGGTTGATCAATCCACACATAATCAGCGACAGTGGTCCACGCGTACTGATTTTCGACGGCTGAATAACTGCTCAAGATCTTGATAGGGCCGTTCTGAGGTGCAGAGTGAACACGATGATCAGACGGGATATGTGCTACCGGCAATGTACAAGACGGACCTCGAACAAGAGTCCAACGAGGCTCGACGCGCCAGGACTATGCAAGACGATGAGCGGTGTAAGGTACACGGGTACATGAACTCACCCTCCATTAAGCCAGATTCCCCAAGGCTCACTGCTGTTCGCAGTAAACGACCCGTTTGAGGACTCGAACGCCCAAAAGAACAGGGTATCATTCGGATGACCCGCTCTCTGCACGGGGATGTTCCCGGCCCAGTTCCGAGCAAGGGGCCATGTCACATTTGGAATGCTCTGGGTCACCTGAAAGTCTGCGAGAACATCGTCGTGGTGTGAGTGCGGCGAGAAGGAGTAACGGATGTCATATCAGCACACACAGTTCTGCCATTCCGGACTGTAATCGCTGGTGGGCATTCCGGGATACACATGAGGCCAAGTATCTTGCGTGAGCTGAACTTGTGCGAACGCGAACGAGGAGAGGGCAGTCGCTGATAACAGGAGAGCGGCGCATAACGGCCAGGACATGGCAGGTGGGTAAAAAACGGTGAGGTGAGCATGCTGCCGTATGCTCTTTTAAGTGTTATATTTAGTTAATGAGTCGGGCTCACGGCGAGTACGTTGTTCACGACGCACTAACCCAACGCGGTACGGACGGTAGCCGCATCAGGCAGTTCGTACGTGGGCCCATCACGATGAATTCAGTTCCGGGGGGGGAGGACAACTTCGACGTTGTTGGGCCACGCCGCGGCACGTGTGAACAGCCGAACTGTGCTTCCGTTGAAGTTGTACCCACCGGGCAACGTGTCTCATAAAACCAACTGCAACGTCGACTTCTACCAAGCTACGGTAATTCGTCAGTCGGACTCGTTGTAATTAACCGATGCGGCGACACGATCTGATCAGCACCAAAGTTCTCGAACCGCTCCGGCAAGAATCCGAATCACCGACTCGGAGATGAATATCTCTGAACCGAGCTAGGAATGAGTATAGTCGATCAACTATCCCAGAAAACGGTCGCTATTTTGCTAGAAGACATCCACCGACGATGTGAACGTGGTGCTTGATACATGGTCGTAACGCCGTCGGGTCATCAAGAACCAGTACAAGCCGCAACCACCATCATGATCATGACTACAAATACTGTAGAAAGTACAGGCTGTGCAGCCGACGCACGGAAAAGCTTAAAGTGCCCATGAGGTCCGCTTCTCGCTTTCATTCCGTCCTAAGCCTTGAATCACTCCAGCCCATGCGTGTGGATCATATCCAGAACATCCTCGGCTTGCCATCCCTGCTCGGCGCCTGGCAGCGCAGCTCACGCAAGCACTAGCACCATAGCCCAGAATATGCGAACCCGATCTCGCGCCGGGTATTATCATCCAAGGTGACGCATGCCTAAACCCACTGGGATGTACCGCAGTCGAGTCAGCCTCGCTCGGTCTCCGTTTCAAAAAACGATCCTTTATGAAAGCGTCGTGAATGAAGTGGGCCATTCCTCGTTCCTCCGCTTCCACCGGGCCAGCACGACGCACTGACTGATGACCGGTTGACCCCCGACGACGATCATTAGACGCTCGATGAGAGCGACGAAAGAACATAAAGTGATCGACGTATACGATCCAGAAGGTATGAGTTCTCCAGTTTGCCACTGTCAATTGTAGCGATGACATGGCGTTCGAGGAGATCGTCAAGAACAAGGATGATCTATGGTTCACGAACAGGAGCGCATCGTCTTCGAGTCAACGCAAGCGATAGCCGTGGGAGAAGGGCAACCTAGCTCAGTTCGTGACATCGCTCAACACTCTTGTTTCATGTACCAACTCTCCCCCGCCTTGATTGCCCTCATTCAAACCCTAGGCCAAGGAAGCGGTGCGCCCGTTCCAAAATAGGATAAACAAGTAATTAATTTGCTTCCGCATCCAGTTTGTCAATGTCGAGACAATGTACGAGTACTTTGTTCGCGTGGCGTTCACGAACGGGACGCGTACGGCGGAGACTCCAGCCAGATTCACAGCCTACAATTTCAAGACTTTGCAACTCCCCACGAAAAGATCCCCCGGCGGAATACGCCCCACCCGAAAGAGATATCCATGCCCAACGCCACCGCGGACCAAATCGCCGACCGCGAGATCGTCACCACGACGAGCAAACCCGTCCAGTCCCTTATTGACCCTGACCCGCGCCACTCTCCCGATTTCGAGACCGTACTACCACGCCCTCTTTCTCTCCGTCGACGTCCCGCGGACGCAGGACGAATCCCCTGATCTGGGGGACATCTTTGAGCTCCGAGCGATGCGCAAAAAGACGCCCGAGATCGAGCCGGACGAGAAGGACTCGATACCG
>QFEG01000461.1:0-11782 GCA_003316055.1 Boletus speciosus | reverse complement strand
AGAAATGGCGCACGGGCCGATTCGGGGGAAGAGGCACCACTCGCCGTCGTGCTCCCGGGGGTCCCGGTCGCATTCGCACTCGCATGCGCCTGGGCACGCAAGGCGCATAACTCCCGGTTCAATCGGTTCACGTGCGACTCGCTCTCTGCCTCGAGCGCATTCTCGAGTTGAATCTTTTCTTCGCGGAGCTACCACGTGTCGTTCAGAACCCCGCATCCAAAATGAAAAGAGAGAGAAGAAGTGGAGAGGCAAGAGGAGAAGCGATAATCCGTACCTGCTCCAATTTGCGTGACAACACGTTGATGATCCGCTCCTCCTCCGCCTCGTACGCATTGATCAACGTCTCTTCGCGCTTTAAATGATTTGTCGGACTCGCGGTGGAGAACCGACGGACGGGGGAATCGGACATCGCCCTCGTAGTAAGTAGTAAGTTGTAGTTGTCGTAGTCGCCGTTGTCTCGTTTGTTATTTAAATCGTGTTCCTCGTTGCGTTCTCGGTTAGGAGGTCGTGGAGACGGTCCCTTGTCAACGATGTCAGCGGTTCGTCCGACTCACAATCGTAATCGCTTGAACCTTTTGGACTCGTCTGATGAGCTGTTCCTTCGAGCGACTCGTTTCGTAGGTGAAAACCGAAAAGAGACCACCGTGAGGTCGCGTTGTGAAATCTGCAACGGACGAGTGGCAACAGAGGGGGTTGTTGCCACACCTACTGACTTATCTACGGAACCGGATTCCGCTTCGACCCGTCACTCACCGCCACATGGCGCGTCTGATCCAGGGATGACCACAATCACTCCGGGATGAAGGAAAAATAAACATAATATCAAACGTACGAACAAAAGTCGACCGCACATCAAACAAGAACGAAAGAGAGAGAGAGAATAAAAGAAAAGGCTCCGTCTAACACGCGCGCTTTTTTCGTCCTCAAAAATCATACCCCTCCACCTTGAACGTCTTGCCATACTGCAAATACCCATCCATGATCTTGAGCACCGGATCCGGAAGCCCCATGCTGAGCAACGTGAACGAAATCTTGGCGTGTCCGTGGATCTGACCCAGTTTGAAAAACGACTCGGAGATCAACGAGGGATACTGTCGGCGTCAACGTCGTTTGGTTCAGAAGAAAAAAACGCGACCGACGGCCACAAGCAAACTCACCGTCATCTCGGTATAGTCCGCATACTGATAGGCAGCCACCCGTATCGCCGTCTGAATCGTCCTCGTAATGTCACCCTCCTCGGCAAACATCTCCAACAGCTTCGCCCACGGCTTTTGCGCGTACCGCGCCGTATCGAGACACCGCTGATACGCCTCCTTGGCTTCTTCCTTGTGATGCAATCGCAGGCCCAAATCGCCCAGGATTTCCCATTCCAAACCCGTCTTGCGGTACGCGACGTGTTGGGTCTTGAAATGGGCGACTTCAGCGCGAAAGATCGTCCAGACTCGCAGGTCCTGCAGTACGTTCAGTCTGACGCAGTGCATAGCAGGAGATCAACGTACCTCGTAGAGAACCATGAACAGGTTATCCAACCACCGCTCACACAACCGCTTGTTCGTAAACGAAAACATATCCTGACTCGCCCTCGGGGACTCTGCCGCTTCCTGGTCCGTCACCGCAGCTGCTACCACAGGCCGCTCCAACGACGGACTCGTCACCTCATGCCCGTGCCCATTCTCCCCATTCTCCTTCCCCGCCGCCCCATTCTGCTCACTTTGCACAACCCCACCCACCTCCCCATTCGCAGCCGCCGCCAACTCCCGCTCGATATCCGACTCGGTCGACACTCTAATGATCGGGATGCTCCCCGAGACGGTCAACTGTCCATCGGACCCCCGCGACTGTTGCGGACTATGCACCGCCCTCGTCGACGCGTCGTCGTCGGCCATCCCTCCCCCAGTCCCACTTTGCATACTCGTGTTCAACATCGGAGACTCGACCACCCCCTTTCTCACCACCGTCCCATCCTCGTGTATCACCACATCCCCATCCCTGTCCCCCGGCGATCCAGATCCCAAATCATGCCCACTCCCTGACGTACTTTGCAGATCCGCGTGCGACTTCTGCATACGGTATTCTTCCTCCATGACAAACACTGCACTCCGGGTCTTCAGGAGCTCGTCCCATCCAATATCGGAGACGAGGCGCGTGAGGAGGGAGTAGGCGCGTGCCCAAGTACCCCGGAGACCAGGTGCTGGGAGGCGAAGGAGGGCGGGGTCGGCCTAAACATGACACGGACGTTGGGGATTGCAACGGGCAAGAGTAAGTCATAAGTAAGCGACGACACGCGCAGTAAAACAGTGTTGGACGATGAAAAAAACAAAAAAAAAAAACATACCTCGTCATCCTCCGTCTTTTGTTTCTCCGGTAAGATATCGCTAATCTGGCGTTTAAACGGGAGATGCACGCGCGACGTCGGAATGGGCCTATGTGCATCCTTGCCATTGTACGTAAACATGGGACACGAGTTGAGCGTGAGCAGTGCCTTTTCCACACATGTCACCCAACGATCGAGACGAGAGTATGAGGGACGACGCACCGACTCGTAATCCTTGGCGTCGATGTACAACTCTGTCAGCTTCTCCCATGTCACAAACTCGCTCGGCGCGCAATTGACCGCCTCCTTGGCCAGTTTGAGTGCCCAACCCGCTCTACCTTTGGAGCGTAGGAAATCGCTCTGGACGTGCAAGAGCGTGTAGGAGTGGGGCGTGCGTTTCATCGCGGCCGACATGATTTGGACCGCCTTGACTTCTTCGTCTGCGTGCGCACGTACACGTCATGCGGTCAACATACGCATACTGGACGGGAAGGGAACGCACTCATTCCGATATAACTCTTGGCCAATAGCGACGCCACCTCGGGTTCCTTCACCGCCAACTTTTCAAAAAGATTGGCGGCTTGCTGATATCGTCCGCTCGCACCGAAATATTTCAGCACCCCCGCTGTGAGGTGATTTGAGACGATCGTAGCTACTTGGATCTCGGGATCCGAGCCGACTTGCCAGCCTACGTGCAAGAGTGAGAGTGTGTTCGGGTGAACGGATAAACGTCCAAGACACACCCTTCATAAACAACGCCTCGACCGCCTGCAAAAACTTGACCTCCCCCTCCCCCGACGTAATCGGGTCCAACTTGCGATACGCCTCCAACCAGTACGTCGGATCGTCTGAATAAAGAATCGCGCGGAGGAGTGCGGAGACGTAGGTTTCTTGCCACATATCCGGAGAGGCTTCGTGTCTGATCGTCGTCGTTGCAGCATGAGGATCAAGGAGATAAGCACAATGTAACGCAAACCAAAAAGAGAGGAAAAGAAAGACGCACCGCTCCCCACGCAGATCAACCACATAGGCATGCACCCCACCCGGAATCTTGACGTCCACGCGAATGTCCACGCGCGAAAAAGCATTAAAGCAACAATAACACCCGTTCCGAACTTTCCACACCGATCCCTTGGAGAACCACGCCGAGTTATCTTCGATGGCGTACGTGAGCGAGTTGATGTAGGCGGCGAGGGAGGCAGAGGAGCTGGCATCTACACCAGAGACGAAGTGGAAGGAACCGAGCTGGATGGTGGCGTTAGCATCCGTGGCGTCTTCGCCGAGGGCGCACCCTCGAGGGAAGCGAACATGGGGGACTCACATCCCGCTGTCCAGTCCTCCCCGTACTCTTGACTATGTGGCACAGATCCGGCGGACCAAGTTCACGAAAGGACGCTGCGGGGGGACGTCGTAATCATTCGCTGGGGCCGAGATGAAAAGACGTACATAGACTTTCGGTGCGCGCCGTCAACGCTTCCCCAATTTCGACCTGGGAAAGACACAAAAAAGAGGCGAGTGAGCCCTAGCACCACGCCCGACGTTGGATGCCTCACCTCAAACAGCTCCGGAATGTCCTTGAACGATGCATCTGTCATCGTCGTCGACGGTCGACGCGCTACGAGTGTGATGCAAAACCTGGGCGAGACACGAAACGGAACGATGTATCAGTGTTTTGAGCGGGTTATTTATTTCCAAGTCCGTTGCCAAACAACAATATGAACGAAATACTAATATTCACTACTGATTTCACTTCTGATGGGAATCCATGCTATGTACAACTCCAAAACAGTATGGACGGACTAGTGTGTATGTGTGACAAGAGGGTAAGTAGCAGCGACCTTCAAAGCGAGACACGTGTACAGTACCAGGCACCAACTTGCGGCGCGTTCTGGAAACTAGGATTGCAAAATATTCAGTCTACGTACGTGTACTCTGAGACAAAGAAATGCAGCGCGAACGAGTGGGGAGACACCGATCAAGGCTAAAGAAAAATTAAATGGGTTACAAGGAACGTTACAGTCGTGTGAGCACGGTTCAAGCTCATTTCTTGTTCAACGTTAGACTTCGCATGGACTCTTCCAAAATGTCTGTTAGATTGCACGAGCACTTGTCCATCTTTGCGGACGTCGACGTGTGCGAGGATGTAGATGATGATATTGATTGCGCAGGCGAAGGCACGTGGGCAAGAGGGACATCGATATCGACGACTCTGACGACCGCGCGGCCTTCGAGCACCTTGCGCACCTTTTCTGCATCCCAGTTTTTGGTTGCAGAGGCATGGGGGGGTGAGCCAGAAAAGGCCTCCCAGAATGCGCTCCCAAGCTTGCTGAAGAGCGTCTGGCTCGCGATAGCAGCAGCAGCGGCTTGTTCCTTTGATGGCATCTTTGGAGAGGCTGGCGGTGTTGGGTAAGCCGGCTTGGCTTTGGAGGCCGAGTTGGTCGAATTGAAAAAGTGGGGCCTGAGATTGGCGGCCAAGCCGTGGGGCTGTGTGTAGAGATGAGGCTGTGGCTGTAGCTGGTGACCATGTTGCTGTGCAGCCATCTTTCCCCAGAGCTGCATACGATAGGTATCGAGGGTCTTGAAGGAAAACGGGTTGAGATCAGAAAAGGTATCAAATGCGCCGACGCCATGGCCGATGGTAGAGTTGAGGTTGGTGAGTGCAGGGTTAATGTTTGCAGAGCCCTTTTTCTCGACGAGGCCACGGTAGGAGGGCGAGTTGAGACCGGGGTTGATGTTCTCCTGGGGGACGCGAGAGCGAATTGTCTCTTCGTAAAAGATGGAAGGCTTAAGGATAGGGCTGCCACTAGAGAAGGGGGTTGGAGAAGCCTTTGCAGCAAGGACGGCGATAGGAGGGACGAATGTGGCGTGCACGGGAGTGACGCCGATACCACCGAGACCACCCCAAAAGGCACGGTTGCTGAGCCTGGGAGACGTGGGAAGATCCTTTTGTGTGTTTGGGGTAACGACGGGAAGAGATGATGTGGCTGCTGCGGGTGAGGGAGTCAGGGGAGGGGACGCGGGAATGGGCGGCAACTCGGCGGGCGGAGGGAGGTCAGGAAGGGCACGGCCCTCGAGGAGACACTTCTTGAGGGCAGAGATCTCCTGACGGAGGGCGATGTTCTCTGATTTGGAGGAGCCAAGCTCGGAACGGATGGCATCGATTAGACGATCACGCTCGGCGATGTCGCCCTCGAGGGTGGTGATGTATTCTGTGCGCAAGGGGTGAGATAAGACGGGAAGAGTAGACCAGGAGAGGGCGGACCTTTGCGACGGACACGAAAGTTGCGTGCGCTGATCTTGTTGCGGAGCTGACGCTTCTCCTTGCTGGACATTTTCTTGTATTCCTCTGGGCTGGGACGCCAATCCTCTGGTTCGAGGATCTTGAGGGGAGAAAGGTCCTTCTTTGACTTGCCCTCCTTGTTCTCCTTCTCTGGGAGGGGCGCCTTCTTGATGCCACCGGACATGACAGTGCCCTTTCGAGAGAGCTTGGGCTTTAAAACGGGGGGGGGATCGTCGTCAGAGTCCTGGTCGTCATCACCAAAGTCGGAGAAGGCCTTTGAGGTGGCAGGAGTGCCGACGAGCTGGGGATCGATGGCAAACATGGGGAGGGGGGAGTGGGATGCGGAGGTGGACGAGGCGTCGTCAGGGGAGGTGGAAGTGGGAAAGTCATACGAGTGGGGGAGCTTTGTAAAGTCGTCCTCGAGGAAGAGGGAGAAGAGGGCGTCGTCTGCGGTGGAAGGGGAGGCGTCGAGATTGAAAAAGTCGTCTATTCTGTATGGCTCGAGCATCTTTCGTTACAAGTTAATGGGGGAAAACGAAACGCGACGCGGGGCTGTGCGTAAAAACTATGACACTCGGATATTCCCGGATTACATCAGCAACTGCGACGCGTCACCCCATTCCGTCGCTTCTCGGGATCTACGAGAACAGCTTGTTCACCGACGTGTTCCCTTCCTGCTGTTTCTTCAGCACCTTGGCAATCGCGAACTCAAAGTCCTCCTGCGTAACATGTTGCCGTCGCTCTCGCAGCGCATACATACCTGTCTCTCGTTAGACCCGGTCGTCGTAATATCGCACTAGCACACTTACCCGCCTCGGTGCAGATACCCCGCACCTCTGCGCCTGAGCACTGCCCCATCTTTTCCGCCAGCGCCTTGAGATCAATCCCACGCTGGAGTGACATCTGCGCCGGCCCATCAGCAACAACCATCACGCAGCACGGAAAATTTTGGCCCACCTTGCGTGAGTGAATCCGCAGGATGCTCACCCGCGCCTCAGGCCCGGGCGGTGGAAACTCAATCTTGCGGTCAATCCGGCCCGGTCGTAGCAGCGCCGAGTCCAAAATATCTGTTCTCATGTCAGACCTATATCGCCTCGCGTGCATCAACTCTCACCTATCCGATTCGTCGCCATGATCACCTTGATGTTCTTCGTCGCCTCGAATCCATCCAGCTGGTTCAGCAGCTCCAACATCGTCCGCTGCACCTCCGAATCTCCCCCGCCCGACCCGCTCTCCCCTCTCGAACTCCCGATCGAGTCAATCTCGTCCATGAAAATAATACTCGGTGCATGCTCCCGAGCCATCACAAACAGCTCCCGCACCATCCGACTCCCCTCTCCAATGTACTTTTGCACCAGCTCCGATCCAGACACCCGAATAAACTTGCAGTCCGTGTGATGTGCCACCGCACGCGCGAGCAGCGTCTTCCCCGTCCCAGGCGGTCCGTACAGGAGCACGCCCTTGGGCTGCGCGATCCCGAGCGCCTCGAACAACTCGGGGTGCTTCACCGGCAACTCGATGACCTCTTTAATCTCCTTGATTTGCTTTTCCAGCCCGCCAACCATCTCGTACGTGCTGTCGGGCACCTTTTCTACCATCATGAGCGAGACGAGCGGGTCCACCTTGTTCGGCAATATCTTGTGAATCGTGTAGCTGTCCGATCGCAGCGCGACGCGCTGTGACTGCGTGAGCGCCGCGACGTCAATGTCAGAGTCAAAGTCGACAACTGCAAACCTAGCGTGAGCGTTCAGAGGTCCGCCAAACAGCCACGATACCCACTGTACTTTCCCTCGGGCTGGACCTTGACCAACACCTTCTTCTTGCCCATCACTTTGACGACCTCGCCCACATAACTCGCAGGCTCGTGAAGCAACTGCAACTCTTCCCGAAGCAGCCTCACTACAAGCCTGTTTGTCACTCGCTCGCGCGCAAAAAGGGGGCAAGACGAAGGGGGCGGAATCATACATACCTCGTGCGTTCAGCGCATTCCGCTGGGCCTCCAAACGACGTAGATTCTGCGTCTTTTGGTTGATCAAGAGTTCGGCAGCTTCAATTTTGGCTTGGTAGTAGGATTGAACACCAACAGGCGGTTTCTGTGGGCGCGTTGGGACGGGCATTGTCGTGGGGTATGAAAGTAAGAGGGTACAGTCCGGTGGTGTAGGTGACGCAAGCACCCACGCGTAAATGGAATTCCCACGGTCTACCCGTCAATTATTGTGAAAACTGGGTACGGTCATAAAAGGCCCTATATGAGCTTGCGCACCACTACATGATCAGCTATGATTTTTTTCTATGCAACTCATGTATTGCAATATGTATGTCGACACAGTAATAGACATACTACATGGAAAGACAGCCCAGATACTAAAAAGATATAAAAAGCTAACCTTAGACCCTGGATCATAGCATAAAATCAAGCAATACTGATTGAGTGAATTGGCATGAACTCCTAAAAATACCTCTCCAATTCCCAACAATACAGTATGCTATTTGCAGAATACACCTTGTATATTTCAATGCAGATTTGAAATCCATGTCAATTCCCACCAGAGTATTCCTTTGCATGAGGATTGAATCATATGACCCACTTGCATGTATCCCAATACTATCTAATCTATGTGCCCCGAGCCCATCTTGTAGTCTCCTGATCACTACTACAATCATGCCTGACAACATCCAGCTTCAGTGTCACTGTGCAAAATGTTCATTCCTGCCAGTGCAGTTCACATACCAGACAAGACAAGTTATCAGGAAGCATCTGAAGAAGTGGGGGCACCAACTTGACAAACAGAAAGAGATGCACAGTGTTATGGTTATGGAAGGGGGGTACCTCTTTTTCTCTTCCTTCACCCCCTCTGGGACTATGGGACGACCTCTTCTTTGACACTGTTACAGTTATGAAAGGGGGTACCTCTTTTTCTCTTCCATCACCCTCTCTGGGACTCTGGGATGACCTCTTCTTTGACACCTCTGACTACCTGGGATTCCCCCATGACACCCATGCAAGCATCGCCTCATCCAGAATCTCCCTTCTAGGCAATGCACCACTATGACTGTGACACAGCTTACTCTATTTCACCTTACATGCATTTCACCTTTGATCTGATTATAGACATTGCCTCCTTGGCTGTGTTCTCTCACACATAGCCCAGTATTCCACCTTCTCCATTTGACTGATGATATGATCTCTTATGGTAATATATATGATATGAAGCCTGCCCTGAATAGAGGAGGTCTATATATATGGGTGTCCACCCTTTATGTAAACTCTAATCTAGATCTACACAACTTCCTGTGTAATACCCCTTTCCCAGTTCCACTTCATCTCAAAAGCCTGCACTCGCTCTGGAGGTGATCACCACAGTGCTTGTGATCATCCTTCTCATCACTTCGCACTTGTGTGGCCTTGTTGCCATCCGTTCACACCTCTAGCCAATGGCAACACCAACGCAGACAGAGGTCTGCCTGTCTAAGTCCAGGACTCCACCACTGGCACTCACCTAAGCCCAGGACTCCACCATTGGCAGCACAGTAAATTCAGGACTCCGCCACTAGTACCAGCTCAGGCCTGGGACTCTGCCACGCCCTTGTATATGATTGGTCTGTGCCTCTACCAAGACTGTGCCACCTTTGTCAAAGTCCAAGACTACACTATTGGTCATAGAGTAGGCTCCAATCTCAAGGGAGGCTCTATATGAAAGCTAGCTGTCAGTCCCCAGTCTGAGGAATATTGGGCCTCAGGAGGTATTTTCCCCTCAAGTCTGGCTAGTCCAGTAATCAAACAGGTTGATTACTCAGGAATGTGTCACTTGTTACATGGCATAACAAAAGATCTAAGTTATAAATTGCTATGCAACTATCTAGTTCAGCACTCCCACCTCTATTCAGGGAATAGAACCACCTATTAGAGGATAGGCCCTCACTCTATGCACTGCACAGAATCAACCTCATCCAGCTTCTTGAAGAAGATTGAGAAGAAGAAGCTGCATCAACATGGGCTTCTACTCCAATCTCCAAAACGTCTTCAGGAAGAAGAATCCCAGGGTCATTATCCCACTACAATGACCCTCCTTCCCATGCATTTCCAGATCCACCCAGATGACCAGATTTTCCAGGTGGTCTCTGCTCTCAAACTATGACTCCATTGGCAGATCCTATCCCTCTGCCTGCATTCCAACCAGTTCCCATCAGAGTAGATTCCCCTAACTCCCTCCTCAATCAAAGCAGAGGATCCAGTTCAAATCCCTATCTAGAAAATCCCTGGATAGACAAAGACTCAGACAATGAAGAAGAGATGGTTGAAATTAAAGCTGCCTTGCCTGAGGAGTTCTCCAGCAAGACCAACAATGCCAAGAGATGGCTTATGGCTATAGAAGGATACTTCCATCTAGGAGGAGCAGAGAAATTCACAGAGGAAGCCAGGAGGCTTATCCTATTGAATAGGATGTCCAAGGGAAGAGGAAAAGCGTTTGCAGAAGCCTGGCTGACCAGGCTGCTCGACAACACCATGCCACAAGCAGACAAGACCTATAATGAAATCAAGAAAGCCTTTACCCTCACCTTCACCCCCCACAACACCAGCAATCTAGCCATGGCAGAACTTGGATTCCTCCAACAAGACAAAAGAGATCCAAAGGGATTTGACAAATTCATTTCCCAGTTCTTACTGCTGGTAGTTTGCTCTGAGCTACAAGAATTCTGTTCCATCTTGGAATTCTTTCTCAGGGGGATCGATCCAAACATTGCCTGGCAACTAGTCAACAGCGAGACCTTCTGGAAAGCTAAGAAAATGGAGGAGGTCTATGAAGTAGCTGTCAACATCTATGGGGCATGGCAACGGATCAAAAGCATATAGAAAGGACCCTTTACATCCTTTGGAAGAGGAAGAGGAAACCACCACGATCCCAATGCTATGGACGTGGACCAGATCACTCTATCCTCTGTCAAGCATGCCAAGCAGATGAGAGAGCATAGATGCTTTATCTGCAACAAGATTGGGTGCAGTATCAGGAAACATCCTGAATACAAGCTGATCAGGAAAGAAGGGCATAGGCAACCTCAAGAAACACACACTTGAGTCTTCATCACTAGAGAAATGCTATGAGACCCCCTTGACACATATCTCACAGAGATCTCCAGAAACAATGAATGAGACAAAGTTCTCAGGATGCTCCAGACAGCCTTTGACACAAGGCTTGACAAGCAAGGCCTTGCTCTAGAATGAGTGGAGGAAGCTGCCGCAATAGAATAGGAAGAGAATGTTGACTCTCTTGCCCTTGGACCCACTATGCAAATCTCCACCATTTCCCCCTATGATGAAACATCTTTTTAGGTGGAGGAGGTGTACCAACATCACCCTCCTCCTACACAATTGCACCTGTATTTATGTCTGGATTGAAGAGTAATTCTATTCATATTCCTTTCTTAATCTGGAAGCAGGATGGCAAAATCATTGGAACAAAAGCCCTAATCAACAATGGAGCAACTGGATGCTTCATTTCAAGACAAGCAGTGGAGAAGATGAAACTACCCACATGGAAGCTGGACGCCCCAGTCCGAGCTTGGAACATTGATGGAACCCAAAACCAATCCAGGACCATTAAAGAGAAGACCAACATCATGTTGGACTATGGAGGCATATGAGAATGGTGGGATCTCTATGTCCTCAATTGTGGCAAGGATGAAGTCATTTTAGGACTTCCATGACTCAGGGCAGTGAACCCTAATATCAACTGAATGGAAGGATGGGTAACAATAGTGCCGTCTTCCTACCAATGGATCCAAGGGGATCCACCAGGAACACTGGAACAGCGATACCTGCTATGATATCTGGAACATGACAAAAAGGAGTATGTGTAAGATGGACTCTATAAAACTTTCAGTCAGTGGATGCCCTTACAACAGGCCAAGTTTTTCAACACATATGGGGATGTACCAGAGTTTGTCATCAAGAGAATGACTCTGTCTACCAAGATTGCCCAACAGGCACCAAAGGCCAAGATTGCATTGCCAAATGCATTCAAAGAATACATGGATGTCTTCATGGAGAAGACAATCACCAAGTTACCTCCCTCCTGGCTCTACGACCATGCCATCAAGTTAAAGAACTTGTTTATTCCAAAATGAGCCAAGGTGTATCCTCTAAACCCACTGGAACAACAAGCATGCAAGGAATTTATCAATGAACA
>QFEG01000049.1:14367-25449 GCA_003316055.1 Boletus speciosus | reverse complement strand
TTGTATGAATAGTAGAGAAAGAGAACATCCCACTGTTCACAGGCAGTTTGGGTCTCATTTAGAAGGCTGGCAATGGAGGTTGATAGTTTGTGATCAATTAGTGCCTTGGCCTAGGCATCTTTCACTACCCAGTTAAGTATCTTCTCCATCTCACTTTCCATAATGGCTGATGGATCAGCTGGGGCAGGTTTTGTGGAGGGTACATCTGAGTAGTCCAATGGATTGCCTGCACTGTAGTGAGACCACAAGCACTCACCCTAAAGTGCTAGTGTCATCTGCTTTTGCCATTGTGGATAGTTCTCCGCCCCTGTCAGTTCACATATATGTTTGTATTTTTCCATTGTCGAACCAGATCAGATGGGAAGTGAGATGGACTGATTGACTGATTTCAGTGTGACTATGTTTCTGATTTTCTGTTATCTGATCTTGTTGGAATCTAAATTCTGCCCTAATAGAACTCAGGGCTCATAACCTATACAAGCTAGATCAAAACTGTCTCAGTGGTTATTTCTTGTTGTGAAAGAATTGCTATATATTTACCTAGACCAAAACTGTCTGAGTGGCTAGGTAAGCTATACAAGTGTTACAACAGAGTCTATGTACCTACCTCAGTGGTCGTCTCTTGTTGTAAGAGAATTCCTAAGGGAGGAAAAAAAGTGATGCATGCAGAATACTAAGTACAGATTATGTAATGAGAGTCCATGCATGTATGATCAAGTCTGGTGCAATAACAAGTGATGAGTTGAAGTACACAGAAAGGAATTAATTCTAACAGTCAGCGACTACCCTGTGTTACAACCTCATAATAATGGGACACATGACCTGGTGAACTGAAGGTGATCTGGAGTTCATGAGGACCTGCTACTCTCCCTTCCTCTAAATAGGCAAGGGTTCGGTTGGCTGGTGAGTAATGTAGCATTTGTGGGCTTTAGGATAACCACCTAAACCTAATATGCGACAAGATGTCCAGCTCCCAACATATCTCAGAGCAGCAACTGTCCACGACATATGTTCTGCAAGGTTTCTACTACCTGCCCTACTCTTATAGGACAGATGGCTCTTATAACCCTGGTCTGATAATAGGGAGTACAGCTTTGCCTTCAACCTCAATGGGTAGTAAAGCAAACAAAGAGGCTAGTGATTACTACAATCACTAGTAAGATGAGAAGCAATGCTTCCAGCTTTGACTTCAAGGAACAGAAGTCAGTGGGGGAGTGGAGATGATATACACCAGGTTAGATTATGAAGATCAAGATTAGAGAGATACATGAAGGGCAAGTGCCTGTATAAATAGGCCTTTCCAATCTAGGACAGGCTTCCTATTATATATAGTAATGTGAGATTACAGATCTAATATTACTGTAAAGAAGACCTGAGACATCAGACAAATGGAAAGTTGGAATACTGGACTGTGTATAAGAGAACACAGCCAAGGAGGCAATGTCTATGATCAGATCAGAAGATGAAATGAACAAGAGGAAATAGGAGGCTATGTCACAGCCATGGTGTTGCATTGCCTAGAAGGGGCTAGGGTAGGGCAATGCTTGTGTGGGCATTGCAGGGGAATCCCATGTCAGAGGAGTCAAAGAGAAGGTCATTCCAGAGTCCGGGAGGGGGTGAAGGGAGGGAAAAAGATGTACCCCCTTCCATAACCATAATACCCTGAGCTGGACTTTGTCATCCCGACCATACAACATTGGCTTTGATACAATTCAGGTACCCTTGTGGCATTATCTGGACAACTTTTAGAACATGGTGTCAGTTCTACTGAAGAAGATTGGGTAGTCCTTTCATTTTATATGTGGGATAATGTTCATGAATTTGTGGATGTTTCCTGCTGTAATCATATGGAATATGATAGACACTGTTGCAATCCATCATAAATATGCCCATTTCTTGATACAAAATATGTCACTTATACTCTCCATATAATTCCCAAAGCCTGCATATGTCCAACCATGAGTCTATTATGATTATCTTGGTATGCCACACTTTGGCCATATTCTTCTGCAGCTCATCCATTACTTTGCCTTCCATCACATCCAGCCCAGCATTGTGTATCCTGTGGAGTGGGGACTTGTGGGGACCTTAAAGATCCTATGATGAATTATTTTGAGTCCACCAAAAACATTCCAGACAAGCACCCACTTTAAAGTAATGATATGCTTGGTCCAATACCTTGCTCAATTCCAGGCTCACCTCTCAGTCAGGATATGTTGGTATGTCAGCAACCCACCAGGAGTCCTCCATTCTGAACTCTGGTGCATCACTCCTCAACTCCCATTGTGGTAATAACTCCAGCATTCATTGGATGCCATCTAACTTATCTGAATTGAGATCCTGAATCATCTGCTACAGCTCAGTGGGTATATTTCCAGATGTCAGATGGCAGGCAAATGCAGGTATGGGAGGGGATACAGTTTGCTGAGGTGCATACAATGAGATGAAGTAGGACAATGATGACTGGAAATTCCAAATGTGAGACATGCTGCTGTAATGTCCAAAATAAACAAGCTCACTCCATTGAATGTCAGGTTCTCAAACCAATGCTTTGGCCAAGCCTCTGTTGGAAGTTGCTAAAGATGGGCTACAGCTACTTTGATTTGGTATTTATAGTACCACATCATCATGTGGTGGTAGCTGATATCTAAAGTGGATAGAGTGTCTATGATGTAAATATTGTGGAGAAAGGTCAGTTTCCAAAAATGTGTAATAAGTTTGGGCCTTATATGGTGTTGGATCCATCATTGAAAGATTCCAAAATGATTGACCATGGCAAACTTGAAATAGGTGGATGCCATAACCAGACAATGGCTCGAACAATGGGCCTGCTATCCTATAATGAGAGTGCCTCAAACAATAGGACTACTATCCATTGACCCATTCTGTGCTGACACCCTGCAGCTTTCCTGCTTGGCCTGACAATGATCCTGAAGCTATGCATAGGTCACCTGCAAACAAGACACATAGCATTTCTGGCCTCAGTCCCCTTTTTGCCCACTGACATAGCAATGCTGTGCCCATTCATTGGATTTGTAGTTGAAGTAATTGATAGTCTATTCAAACTCAGCCTTCAGAAGTTCATTTTCCTCCTTTTACCAATCCATTGTAGCTTTGGCATGCAACCAATGGACCTGGTGGACTTTCCATTGAATATTAGCAACCTGTAATAAAGATGAAAGTCTGCTTACATTTAGACATCCAGTTATTCATCTTGGTGTCACCAAGAATATCCATTGACCAAAATCAAACCAATGTATTTTGAGAATGATTTCAGATATTCGGTGCTGTGACAACTATGCTAACATTGAGGTCATCATTCCTCAAAGGCTTATACTGGGCCATCATTCCATTTTTGGCCAAAAGATGTATTATGGCTGATTGGCAGTTATGATATGTCTGCTGATGATTGCCTCCACTGCATTGATCTTTTCCCATGCCCAAGTAGACTTGCAATGGCTAGAGACATTTTTTATGTCAGTACAGAAGAGGACAGCTTTATCTGCTAAGGCAAGCCAAATTTCATGCAGAGAATCACTCGCTTGCCCAGCTTGGAGTTGAAGCTCCTGGTCACTCAGAGCTTCTATGCTAAGCTCAAGACATATTTCATGACCCAGTTGTGAAGGGAGCAGAAATTTGAGTTGATCTGATTGTTTTGCCTGCAAAGTGTCAACCACCTCATCATCTTCAATGTCACTCTTCTTGTCCGATATCTTGGAAATAAGATCATCTTGGTATTTAGAGCCAAGAAATGCTGACACATTTGAAAAAAAAAAACTGAGATATTGGCTGCCAACTGATCTGTTCTTCAGGCCAAAGTGAGTTATTGGAGCTTGGTGGCTCTGGACCCCATTCGTTGAATATCTTGCTTGAGAGATATTTGGTTCTCCTCTATCTTGAGGCCCCTGGAAAGCCAAGTTGCAGCTCTATGATGAGGCCACCTTGGTGTCGGACCTTCTTTCAAAATATCCAGCTCCACAGTCTGAATAGTTGGTGCTTGGACTGAATAAGAACAGTCCTGAAGGAAATGGTATTCAACTTACCTTTCTTCAATTGGACCTCAAATATGTTCATTGCTAAAGGATCACTGACTCATTGTGATGTGGCTCTCTGCTCCTGATTTAGCCATCATTGTCTTTGCATTTCAGGGACACCTGAGTCAAGATCACAGAATGTTTCTTGGGCCAATGCCAAAGATTGCCAAGCAACCTTCAGCTTTCAAGATAGGCTTGCCACATTGATGGGTAACTCAGACTGCTATAGAGGCACTCTAATTGGACTCACCCATCTGAGTCATTTTTATGAAATTGAAATTGTTCATTTGAAAGTCTAGGAGTTCTTGTCAATGAGGAGAGGTCATTCCCCACATGGATCCTAATACAAAATTCAGAGTTGACCACAGGTTTTCAATTATCTCTCCATCCATCCAACCCACACCTGAAATAAACAGCAGCACATGCTAAGCAAAGCATGCTGACTGATGGCCATGTACATGCCAAATTCTGATTTCTAGAACAATTTTAACATTTGGAGGGAGTCGGATGTAGTCGTTTTTTCTGAGCTTGGTCTACAGCTTTTTTATATAAGAGCAATTTACATCATAAAAGCTTATGACCTGAGAAATGTCACCCATCTGGTGGGTCACAGCATGGTAGAATGAATAGTCCATGTTTATCTGCCTTGCACCAAGGAAGTTTAGAGAGGAGAGGCCCCACCTTTCCCCTTTCTGAAAGTACACTACTGAATGTAGAACAAAGCATCTGTGTGGGGCACAGGCTGAACTGCCAATGCCAGTTGCTTGAAGCCAACCTTGGCTTGCATTTGCCTGATTGACCACTCAGTGATTATTACAATTTGACCACTGGGTCAAATATCAGTGGTAAACACATTAATGATCAAAGTAAATTTAACCTCTAGAGGGTGTTTTGTGTCCTTCAGATAAGTATAAGTGAGATAATCTAGCTGAGTTACCATATAACTGAGTCCATCCATGAGCCAAATTTGGTCTTTGGGCTTTTTCTCATACATATGTTCCACTTTGAAGTTCCCATCCACGATGACTGTTCAACTATACATTTGTCTAAGGGTAGATCAGTGGAACATCCAACTCTTCTGGCAAAATTGTCCTCTCACCATGAAAACTCTTCAGCAGGAACATGCATGTTGATTCCTGGTTGGGGACAAACAGAGCAAAACAAAGCAAGACCCCTCTTGGTGGGCTCCTCAGAACATTGCCCAAAGCCATTCCATTTGAGAAGTTTCAGCAGCCTCCACTGCCTGGCAACCCAAAGTAGCTCTCAGTACTGGTTCTGGCACTAGGTGAGTCAGTGTGATTTTAAAAGGTAGAGCCTATCTACTGGCACCATTTGGGGAACACATTGGATGTAACTCTATGAAGCTTACTATAATAGTTCATTCCCAAGGTTCCACATTCTAGATTATCTTGAATAAAGTTGTTCAGAACCGAAAACATAAAAGCTGTGCTTGGCCTTTCCAAAGTGGCCAGAAAAAGCTTAAGGTGCAAGAGCTGCATATAATCCATTTCAGCATCATCACAGGTGTAGTATTTTACTATGAGAAAATGGACACCCATCACATCTACAACAGTGAGATATTCCGAGAAGGATGGGGGCCACAGATGAGCAGGAACATCTTCATACCTGAAATCTTCCCATTCTGCTTCATACAAGCTTGAAGGCACCTTGGGCTCATTCAAGAAGTGTCCAGCCAATGGGCAGGGGGCTCCCTGATGGCTGAGATGAAGTTCAAAACCAGTCTGCAGTAGAATTGTTTAATCTTAAGGATAATATTATAGAGGAAGCAAGCTCCTTACCAACATTAGAGATGAATGCTCGAAAAATCCTCCAGTCCATTGGGTAATCTGGTAGAATGGATTGCTCTGATATTGATCCCTACAACATTGGGTATAGAATAAGGGTTGACCAAAGCAATTAGAACATTAATAAATGCCATCTTGGTGGCATATGCTGCATTCATGTGGATCAGATGGAGCTTCCATGTCAAGGAGAGCCTGTAGAAATTCATTCTTGTGAAGAAGCCATTCTTGAAGATACTTGTTGCAGGACTATATGAATATTGGTCAGTATTAATGTTTTTAGTTATGACTTAGATTGAATACTCTTTTCTGTGTGTATTAGATGGGCTGAATCTCTTCTACAGATATCTCAGCTTCATTAGGCCTGCATCAAACCTGATCAGACATGGGAATACAGCATTGTTAAACTATATGCATGTCACTATGGAAGGCAAACTGAGGGCCAGAAGGCCCTGGCTTACTTGGAGTGGATTGGATAGACTGTAAAGGAGTTGTAAAAGTATTTTCCACAGGTTCCAATTGGACAAATGTCATCTTGGTTCCTCTAGTGGTGTTTTTCATCAGCCATGCAGCATGAGTTACACTTCCACAATTAATCTTATACTTATTGGGATTTTGGGGCATGTTTTGCCTGTGGATATTGCTTTGCAACTTTAGAAATACAAGTTACAAGTCACTTGCAATGCAAAGATTAGCCAGCTGAATTCAACAGTCCTCCCAATCAGGATTATTACTTCATGTGATCATATGGCACTTTGGCTGCTCTGAGACACTCAGTGAACCTTATTCTTTTACTTCACAAGCTACCCTGTGGCACAACTGAGTGTTGAACCAAGGCATAACCCTAATATTGCTGAATTTCCAACCCAAGACTCATAGCCAATGTTGATATTTATTTATATATGATAAAAGTGTGATGTAACCTTGGAATCATGCTGATAGGTGATATGTTAGCTCAGGTGTGTAGATCCTGGATAGTATGACTTGATTGAAGGGGGTTGTAGCATAGTAGTACATACCATTTAAGTCACTTGCTTTCATTTTTGTCAACATTCTTGTCAACATCCCAAGTCTTTGCCATATCCCACATCTCAATGTCTGACCTTGAGAACAATTATGCTGAAACCAAAAACCAAAAGACTAGCCTGCCTGATTCAGAAGATGAGAGGAAAGAGTCAGAGTCAGAGTCAGACACTGAACCAGATGCAGCAAATCAGGTGGGCCCATTATGGTCAACCAAGGCACCTGAAAAGAGTTATCCGAGTACAGCAATATCTAAAGCAGCTTTGATCCTACTCTGAGATGAATGGCTGTTCTGAAAAGCAGTGAAGGGAAATAAAAAAACAATATGGTGGAGATTAACTGGTGACTTGCATTGTCTCCTAGAAAATCTCATTCTAGAGCATGGGGACTGGGACCCTCAGCTTCTGTTAGCTGAGGGACAAACTGCAACAAATATACAAATTGACCTGAGCACAGACATACCTCAGATGGATGCATAGGCAGGCACAATTAAGAGCGAAAGGATTGAAAAAGACCATCTCACTCAGGAGGTTGTGGACCATTTGGTCAGTTATCAGGAAGCTGCAGAAAGATCAGATTAAGAAATTTATAGAGGAATGGTATGGAGTGAAGCCAGGTTCTTCTGACATGTTCCATCACTATCAGATCATGGTTGGTGAGGTCATTCAAGGCCTATCCCCTCAGATCATGGAGCAAGCAAAGCAGATGGCAAAGGCTTGAAATTGGGATGGAGCTCCAAAAGAGGCAAAATCTCAGTGAGTGTATATTCAAAATATATTCTTGGATAAACAGTGGAGCCAACATGTTGTTTAGATTTATAACGTGAGGTCTTGAAATGGTGATGAAATAATTTGCTAAAGAAATGTGGAGAAAGGGCAGTACAGTGACTCCCAAAACTGTTCCAATACCTACAAACATCCGTGGGCATTTCGCTTGGCTTTGGTGGGACAAATAATAGTACATACCCTTGGCTACCTATGGGCACTTGGATTAGGTGATTTGATCCAGAGGAAGTGGAGATATGGCTATTTTAAAACAGCAACTACATTGGAACAGTCTTGGGACTTTCGATGTGAGCATTAGAATCTTTATGATATAATTGCTGTTGTTTGGTGATACAAACAAAGATATACATATGAATATCATGTCTGAGTCTAAAAATGTTCCCACACTTCTTGACTCTTAACCACTACCATCATGTGATCTCTGCCACTCAAAAGAACACTATTCTCTCTCAACTTGATTCTGGCCATTCCATCCACTCTATTGCCTTTAGTACAGGTGTTGGCATTGCTACCATCTCTAGACTTTGTTCCAAGGAGTGTTCTGACCTTTAAAAGTCTGCTGGAGGCTGTCCATCAAAGCTTTCCTCTGTTAATATTTGTCATCAGGAGAGGGGCTTAGTGACAGATTAGTTGAGGGGACTTTGAAGTTTGGAGGGGGTTCTTTGATGTTGTGGGGCTGTATGGCTTGGGATAGGGTTGGCTATGCAATCAAGGTTGATGGTAGAATGGATGGTGATCTCTATTTTTAAATTTTGAAGGATGAACTCCAGGATTCCTTAAAGTTCTATGATCTGAATCCTCCTGATGTCATCTTTCAACAAGATAATGATCCCAAGCATACTTGCAAAAAGGTCAAGGAGTGGCTGGAAGAGCAGGAATTTAGGACCATGGTATGGCCTGCACAGTCTCCTGACCTCAATCCTGTAGAACATATCTGGCTTCACCTCAAAAGGAAGCTGGCAGACTATGAGGAGCCTCCCAAGGGAATAGAGGAGTTGTGAAGAAGAACTCAGGAGAAATGGAATGAGATACCAGCTGAGATGTGTCAGGGATTGATTGAAAGCATGCCTAAAAGGGTTCAGGCAGTGCTTAAAGCCAAAGGAGGATATACCAAGTACTGGTATATACAAAATACCCTTATGATAATCAAAAGTTCCAAAACTGTTCCAATGTAGTTGCTGTTTTAAAATAGCCATATCTCCACTTCCTCTGGATCAAATCACCTAATCCAAGTGCCCATAGGTAGCCAAGGGTATGTACTATTATTTGTTCCACCAAAGCCAAGTGACATTCCCACGGATGTTTGTAGGTATTGGAACAGTTTTGGGAGTCACTGTATCTGGATGGTAATGCTAACCAGGTTCAAAGATGATAAGGGGGGAATATTTTCGAATCAGTACATTGCTAAACTGAAGTTCGTTGTTGAGTCTGACAACCAATAGCTTTGACTTCAACCCAAACATTGAGCATTTCCAGGGTTTAATATCATTCAGGGACAATGGGATTATTTTCTCACTCATAGCTTTAATAATGCTAGTGAAGTGGATGATGCTAATAACGAGGGTGACTGGAGCTCTGAAGAACATAACCCAAAGCCAAAGAAGCTGAGAGGAAAAATCTAAGATACTATCATGAACATGATTACTTAATCCAATGGTATAATTTGGATTTCAGATATATCTGGGCTAAACAGAGCTGAGCTTCAGACTGTGATATATGGGTTTCTGAGTGCTCACTATCTGTCTAGCTGTGGCTTGTGATATCTAGCTTGCAGGATACTAAAATGACTAGTGGCCAGATTGAAATGCAATATTTCAAGACAATGTGAGCCATTAATCCAATCACTGATGGTTCCTCAAACAAAGATCTGCCAAGTAGGTTGAATGCAGCTGATGTCCAAGTGGCCTAAGTCACCCCACCCACTGCCATGAAAGGTAGCACCTCCAGTCAACCAGTGGATCAGCAGTAGCAGCAAGTTGATCAAGATGTTTTGATGGAAAACACTGGTGAAAAGACACAGACGCTAGCTAACTGGTAAGGACAAAGGTGAGACCTGAGTGCAGGATGAAGAAGATCCTGAGCCAAGAGGGCAATCCCAACAATGTGTCGGGAGAACTTGCAGAACCCAGTGTTATGCCGGGTAACAAGTGATATGTTCCCAAGTAATCAACCCTGTATGATTACTGGACTAGCCGGACTTGAGGGGAAAATACCTCCTGAGGCCCAATGGTTCCTTGGACTGGGGACTGACAGCTAGCTTTAACATAGAGCCTCCCTTGGAGTTGGAGCTGCTACTCTATGACTGATACGAACCGGACATTTTCTCCATTATTTACGTAGTTAGCCAACACATAGCGATCCCACGAACGCTTTACGTAGTTACCATTATGCCCAGGCCTTACGCCTAGACCATATGTCACACATCAGTCAGCCTGCGCCATAACCCTATACCCATAGAACAGGCTAGACCCCACTACGTCACCCTACGTCATAGGGAACATTCTAGTAGGTTCCACGACTGGCCCTAAGCTGGTCCATGCTCACAAGTAGTTAGTATATAAGTAATGCTACAACACCTGTATTAGCTAGTCTTGGAATTCCTCTTCTCTCTCTCGAATATCGCGCTTGCGACTCTTAAGATATTGAGGTCTTTTTCCTTTCAAATTCCAAGACTATCCCTCGTCCCCGGGTTCTTCGCCTCTGGACACTTCCTCCCTTCTACCCCACTGTTTTTGCCTAGTTGGAGCAAACTTTTTGCCCACTAGTACTGCTCTCGCCTTTCAACCCAACACTCCCCATATCTGACCCTCAGAGGAACTGAGGGATCCTGTTAGCGATAAGCATAATTCCGGACCTATATGGCGGTTGCTAGCGCGGGACTCCCCTCTACTGCAGGGAATGAATAAGGAGTTAGAGTTTCGGTTTCCATTCCCCCATTCACTTCCGAACGCGTGGGCTCATCGCCGCCGTTCACCCTACACCGGACCTCAGGTTTAGAGGGACCCGCTCATACACGTGACGTATGCGAGTAAAGCACTCGGCAAAACGCTTGTCTATATGCTCGTCCAATGTCACAAATAAGGATAATGTTGCTACCGGGCATAGAGCACTAGCCCCGCTTCTTGGGTGGTTGTCGACCCAAGCGTACGTTGGTACTACGATAGTGTACCCAGGTTCGCGTGATCACCTGTGACGTCACATAGGTGCGATAACTCGATTTATCTCGACTTTTGAGCGTGCACCACCTCCCTGTAGTACAGGAGTTATACTCTGGTTCCCTTCTATCAACTTCTCCCCCCTCCTGACGGTGCGCGGTCTTTCCCGCCATTATTTTTTACAGCCCTGCCTTCAGAAGGCCCCCGCACGTATAACGTGTACAGATGCCGCTACATCTGGGCACACCCTGATTACTCCTTCGTCGTCCACACTATCTTGACG